>JBAMBK010001953.1:0-88163 GCA_037043435.1 Drosophila suboccidentalis
ACTTCAGCAATGTTGTATGCCTGTGCTAAGTACTGTTAACTGATCATAACATAATTCCTTAAAATATTTAAAAGTCTCCACTGTAGCCATAAGGATAACATCAGTTATGTTATGAGCCGGGCAAAAAAGAAATCCATGTTTAACATCAGCAATATCATATGCGTGTGATAAGAAAAATTGTTAATACTGTTAACATGATCATCATTATCATCATATCATCAACATGTTAAGAATTCTCCATTGTAGCAACAGGGATAACATCAGTTATTTTATGAGCCAGACTTAACAGCTTATTCTCAAAACATTCGTCTGTAATAATTAAGCATTCCTTATTGTAGCAATGAGCATTTATATAACATAAATATCATGTATAACGATACATGAATATTTTAAGTATTCAGTACAGAATGATGTTATAACATCAGTTATGTTATGGGCCTGATATAGAACAATCTTTTGACACTGTTAACATCACATACTCATGCCACTATTCTGTAATATATTTAGTATCCTTCATCATCAATGTTATGTGCCTGTTAACTGCATTATATTACACAGTTGATATAGAAAGAACATGCTTATAAAACAAAAGTTGCGCATTTTCGGTTAATAAAGAAAAACTGTTTTTTCAAGGACAATCAAAATGTCCTTTGGGCAAAAAAACAGCATTAATTCTGTTGATTTTTTTGAGATTTATCTTGACAGAATCAAATCAGAAAATCGTCCTTACTAGGATGAAAATTATGTTTTAAGGACAATTGGTCCTTTGATTCTGTGGAATTTTGAATGTCCTGGTCCCAACAAGAGACCAGTGGACCGAGAATTAATTTTAGAACTATGGTTTATTGGTGAAAACATCTTAGTATTGAGCGTAGATTACGAATATATGGTTTTTTGTGAACAAAATCGATGCATCCTAATGTACATTTAACATCAGTTATGTTATAAATCTGGGATAATGGAAACTCTCAACAGTATCGAAACTGTGATTTGTATTTATCAATGAAGAAGTGAATATTTGAATGCAGTTCTTGATTTATAGATAAATGACTTAATAACTTCTAGAGGATAATCAGATTGAGAGTTTACTCACATTCTCCAGTTTGGCAACTGTCTCGTACATGGTCATGTTATTGACTCGCCCATATTGAACGACGAAATCAACATCATCATTAGCATTAGCATTAGCATCAGGATCAGCATTAGCATTAGCATCAGCATGAGGCTGCAGTTGCTTGCCCGTCAGAGTCGCAGCCACTGTCGCGACATCGCCAGCCACAGCGCCAGCTGCAGCGGCCAGTTCATCGCCGGTCAACATGTCGGTGGGCAGAGCGGAGGTGCTGGTGGAGGGGCTCCCCTTCCGGCATCTTCACAACTACGTAGTTGTGAAGATGCCGGAAGGGGAGGCCCTCCACCAGCACCTCCGCTCTGCCCACCGACATGTTGACCGGCGATGAACTGGCCGCTGCAGCTGGCGCTGTGGCTGGCGATGTCGCGACAGTGGCTGCGACTCTGACGGGCAAGCAACTGCAGCCTCATGCTGATGCTAATGCTAATGCTGATCCTGATGCTAATGCTAATGCTAATGATGATGTTGATTTCGTCGTTCAATATGGGCGAGTCAATAACATGACCATGTACGAGACAGTTGCCAAACTGGAGAATGTGAGTAAACTCTCAATCTGATTATCCTCTAGAAGTTATTAAGTCATTTATCTATAAATCAAGAACTGCATTCAAATATTCACTTCTTCATTGATAAATACAAATCACATTTTCGATACTGTTGAGAGTTTCCATTATCCCAGGTTTCTAACATAACTGATGTTAAATGTACATTAGGATGCATCAATCTTGTTCACAAAAAATGGTAACCCATATTCGTAATACTAAGATGTTTTCACCAATAAACCATAGTTCTAAAATTAATTCCCGGTCCGAACCTGACAAGTTTGGCATTAATACTTTTGTTTGGACCAGCACATTCAAAATTCCACAGAATCAAAGAACCAATTGTCCTTAAAACATAATTTTTATCCTAGTAAGGACGATTTGCTGATTTGATTCTGTCAAGATAAATCTCAAAAAAATCAACAGAATTAATGCTGTTTTTTGCCCAAAGGACATTTTGATTGTCCTTGAAAAAACAGTTTTTCTTTATTAACCGAAAATGCGCAACTTTTGTTTTATAAGCATGTTCTTTTTATTTGAAGTGTGTAATATAATGCAGTTAACAGGCACATAACATTGATGATGAAGGATACTAAATATATTACAGAATAGTGGCATGAGTATGTGATGCTAACAGTGTCAACAGATTGTTCTATATCAGGCCCATAACATAACTGATGTTATAACATCATTCTGTACTGAATACTTAAAATATTCATGTATCGTTATACATGATATGTTATACAAATGCTCATTGCTACAATAAGGAATGCTTAATTATTACAGACGAATGTTTTGAGAATAAGCTGTTAAGTCTGGCTCATAAAATAACTGATGTTATCCCTGTTGCTACAATGGAGAATTCTTAACATGTTGATGATATGATGATAATGATGATCATGTTAACAGTATTAACAATTTTTCTTATCACACGCATATGATATTGCTGATGTTAAACATGGATTTCTTTATTGCCCGGCTCATAACATAACTGATGTTATCCTTATGGCTACAGTGGAGACTTTTAAATATTTTAAGGAATTATGTTATGATCAGTTAACAGTACTTAGCACAGGCATACAACATTGCTGAAGTTATGTATTCATACAAATGCTAATTGAATACATAAAATACATACATACATAATACATAATACATAAAAATACTCGTGTCTCCATATCAGTCACTGACTTTTCAATGATATCTCTCAGGCATTTTAGCACGTGCCCGTTCTTAGCTTAAACTGCGAGTGACGCTTCGGCCAGAGAGTCCGATTAAAGGGTTGCCATGGACCATAAATGGCACATTCGTCGAATGTCGAAAACGTGACCATAAACTAGTCAGAATAGTTGCCATAAAAGGGGCAAGCAAAGTTGCCTTAATATACATATAAATTGCCATTGGCATTGTTGCAGTTATTGACTGTTGTTGTCACACATCAAAGCGCAACACGGCGCCACCTGCGCCTGCCACGCCCCCCATCAACAGCCCCTATCAGCCCCGTCAGCTATCATCCATGGCCATCAGCAGAGTTATTGGCCTCAAAACTTGCAAATGCTAAAAAACGTTGCAAAAATAACTGAATAACTGGCAAGTGTTTGACGCCTGTTGTTGTTGTTGTTGTTGTTGTTGCTGTTGTTATTGTTGTTGCCGTTTTTGATGCGCGCAAAATGTTTTCAATGTGCGATGCGCCTCCTCCCCTCTCTCCTCTCCCCCTTCCTCACACTGGCTGTTTGTCGACATCGACCAGCCCATGAAGCACCCATGACTACACTGAAAAAATCATTCTTCAATTCAAGATTATTATTCTTGAGTCTAATCGCAAACAATATTTAATTGTGTATTCAGAATGTAATAGTTAAACATAAAGTATATATTAATTTAAAGCCAAAGACGCACCTATTAAAATAGTCAAAATGTATTTTATATAATATAGATACAGTCGAACTTCTCTAACTCGAACTTCCCTAACGCGTATTTTCTCTAACTCGAACAAAATCGAGTGGCAGTAGCGTTTACTTAGCAAATTTCATACAATTCTGCTTCCGTAACTCGAACTTCCCTAAGTCGAATTTCTCCATAACTCGAACAAAAATATTGGCCCGTTCTTCTGTAAGTCGAATTTTTCGGGAAAATCCCCAATCAAGTTTGAATTTCTTTTCGTTTCTATTTTATGCTTTTGTTACCAGCTCGTTTTGATACGTAATATTGATGTACATTAACATATGGTGATGCAATGTGACAGAATAATGCATCAACAATTACTTAGGCTTATGAAATTGCTATAGGAAAGATGTTCTTAATGTACTTCTTTGTTAGCGTATCAGCGTAAGATTATTTGAATTATTAAATTAACTTGTTAAATATTCAAACTTATAAGTTAAGGAATTCGAAAGTGGACCAAAAAAATGCAAGTGGCTGAAAAATATGGTATCTCAGCGAAAACAGTTTTCATTATTTTAAAATATAGAAAATTAGTTATAGTATGATGTCATTTGAATCGGGAACGAAAAACTAAATTTTTAGAATATCGACAGGTCTTGAGCAAACTGGGATCTGTTTTTGTTGAAAATAACGAGAAAAGTTTGCAATTTAAAATGTATTTATGTATGAATGAAATTGTAGTTTCTGTTAAAAGACTTTAAAAAATAATTCCCTAACCCGAAGTCTCCCTGACTTGAACTTTTTCTTTGGATAATGGTGATTCGAGTCAGGGAAGTTCGACTGTATTTGGTTTAATTCGATACTCAAAATACTCGCTGAGAGTGAGATGAAAACCGTTAATTGAATCAAGTGTTTTTGAAATTACCGATCTTCTGACTCCGTTTTGAATTGATTTTATTTCGCTACATCAGTTATTTTTCTTCAGTGTAGACACCAATCGAATCGATAGTGGAGATGAGCTCAGCAGCATGCCACACAGCATGGTGCATGGTTCATGGGGCAAGGGGCATGAGGCATGAGGCTTGTAGCTGTTGCCAGCTTTAGTTTTTGTCAATGTGTTTTTTTGTTTAGTTTCTGTTTTGGCCTCTTGCCTCTTCCCTCTCACCTCTTGCTCTTGCTCTTGCGTTCAAAACTCATTCGCCAGCTCAGTTTGGTTTTGTTGGTTTGTTGGCTTGGCTTGCTTGCTTGACCAGGCCAAGCGGACGCAGATGTTGCGGAGTTGTTGGCTTAGCTTCTTTTATTCCTCCCGATTTTTGGCCGCCTGGTGTCAATTGGTTTAAATGCGTCTCGGTGCATCGGCCTCAGACATTTTGGCTGCAGTTGCAGCGTTATTTTATCGGTATATTCATATATGTGTGTGTGTATACAATTTAATATATGTATCTATGCGTATACCGTATTGTATCTGCAACTCTTTTTGAGGTCATGATTCTTATTGCCACGTGGAGCTGACATCTGACCTCGGATATTGGCTTAATAAAAAAGTTAATTGCTTTCGAACGTGCCAGACATACTTTTGTCTAAGTTTAAATATTGCAAGCAGTAAAACACCGAAAATAGACAATAGAAAATTAACAGAGAAAAACAAAGAATATTTTCTAGTTGGAGCTCAGAAAGAGATCCTTCTTATATTCGTACAGATGTTGCTGTTGTCTTAGCTATATTGTGAATATTTTATGAAACGAATACCACTGAGTGTCTCATCTTGAGTGTTTATTTTAAAGGAGTACTCGGAGTATATCGATTGATAGACACCTGAAACAAAGAAAATAAATGTGTGTACATTTTAATAGTAAATAGCAGCTTTCGAGTCTAAGGAGCAAGGACAAAGGACAAAGGACTCCCCAGGGTGTTTGTCGTGCTCGATTGAATCAGTGCCAATAATTTGGCAATTTCTATTCAGCGGCTGTGCACAGTGGAATGATCTCACCAGCATTTTACAATCGCCGAGCCAGGCCAACATGGACATGGACAGTATTTGAAAGGGTTGCTGCCGTCCACAATGGCTTATATGTTGGTGGTGGGGGGAGGCTCACTTTTGACTACTTTTGCGAACGTAACTTTTGTGATGATTTTTACTGCCGCAGCTGCTGTTAGTTGACAACAACAACAACAGGAACAACAGGAACAGAAACAACAACATGCTAGTTTTATTTCTCTTTGTTGTCAAATTCAACCGAAATGTTGGTCATAAAAACTTTTTAATATGGTTGCAGGAATAAAATAGTAAAAATCGACCAATTAAATACAGTCAAAACTCCTATGGAACGCCTGAAAAGGGTAGAATGACATCGATTATGCTTCGACTTTGCGACTTTTACGGCTGAGGGTGGCAAATGAGCATCCAGGGACTTGGTTACATAAATGTATACACTATATAGAAATGCCCGATGCTGGAGCTGCAGGTGGGCGATTCATCCAAGACTCAGCTCGACTCGGCGCTATGCCCTTTGAATATTTATTTGCTTAAGCAGTTGCCGTCATATTTGGAAGCTGCTAGTTGGTGTTTGGACTCGGTAGTTACCAGTGTCTCACCTCGACTGCCGACGGAGCACGTGTCTGTGGCCGCATTAATTATTCATTTGGGCCTGGCTCGCTCGACTGCCCTCGCCATGCCAACTGTGGCACATTTAGATTGCGGGCTAACATAATTATTGGTCAAAAGGGATCTACTCGTACTAAAGTGACATCAAAGCTGCACATCTAGTGTTTTGGGGCTATTAGTACTTGTTTTTGTCCACAAGGTCCTTTGGGGACAGACTCAAGCGATAGTACTCGGCATAGTAAGAACACAACAAAAATGTTTTACTCTCTCTCTCTCTCTCTCTCCTTATTTTCTCTCTTTTTTAATTTAATGCCTTTTAGATAAGAATGGAATGTTTGTGTTGAATATGATTTTTACAAAATTTAGGCTTAATACAAGCATAGACTCGTGGGAGAAACCAAGTTAAATTCGTACAATGTTGTGCCTTTTACTTAATGCCCTTTTCCACAACGAAAGCAAAATGTTTACACAACAAGTGAAATGTATGATAATCACGTTTTATAGACCCTAGATTCACGACAACATTTATGTACTGTTTCTTATTTTATATAGTTATTTGCCTATATTTTATTCAATGTACAATAATGTGTAAGAACGCTGGAGAGATACATAATATTTGATAAGGAAATAAAATACTAATCATATTTTTGTTATACTCATATTTAAGGCACAATTAAAAATAATATATAATTTCAAATAATTTTTGCTATTGATATTGATTAACTTAAATCTAAGCTCTACTTATACTGTACTTTCCATTTAAGTTTTCACTCCCGAAATTTGTTGGTAAATCTCAAAAACTGAATTCTATAGGTTGATTTTCGATAGCTCGTTTTTATGACAGATTTACGATATAGTGATTTGATCCGCAAGCTGTAAGATATGTTGGAAAGATTCCTCAAGATTTCTGAGTTGGGCGGACAGACAGATGGACAGGGTTATATAGATTCAGCTCATATTACTGAATCGTGACGTAATAATAAAGCCCTTTATATTGGTATATTAATACAACTTGTCTTAGAGATGACCATATTCAATGTATTTATTTATAAGGCTCAAACTAAACTGCACATACACCCACAGGTGGAATATGGGGGCCAAGATCATCATTTGTACGCCACTTAGCTGCTTACATACATAAGTATACACGTACATACTCATACAGTACATATGTATGTATGTATGTACATAGTTGGAGCGACAAGCTCTATATGAACTTCACTGAACTCGTATAAATCAAAATACAAGTGCTACTTTGACGGCCGCTGCCCAAAAAACTACACCTGCATCCAAAAAAGGGAGGCAAATATGCTATTTACAGATTTTAGTGCGTTCATATAAATTAAATTGTGCAACAACAACAACAACGAAACAGCGAAACAACAACAAAAGAGATACGAGTACGAGCATAAAATGATCAATTTTGTGTTTGTCAGCCGACAGAGTTGACTCGACTTGACATTGACTCACATACCAAAATGTCAAAGTCTCGTTACGGGTGTGATGCAGGTGGAAGAGGAGGGGGAGGGGCAGGCGGAGGCGGAGGCGGGGATAAAGGGGAGGGAGAAGAAGTCACGTAAATCAAATCGCTTTAGCTTGTGCACACACTTTGTCATCATCAGTGGCATCAGTGCGAGAACACAGATTATTTATGTCCAAAGCAGTTAAACTCACAAATAATAAAAACACATTTACGCAATAAGCGTGCCACAACACAGATACACACACACACACACACACACTCGCAAACACATAAATAGTGGATTCAACAACTGAGTGAGCATAAATTATCCATCACTTTTAACCAAAAGTGCAATTAATGGTCGAAATGGCGCAAAGCTGTGACAACTGAAAGATAATCAAACAATTAAACAAAACGAACCGGATTTCATCTGTATCTGTGTCTGTATATCTCCATCTGTATCTGTATCTGGTAGTACTTAGCCGAACTTGTGTAAGCACATCATCCGAGTTTGTTGTTGTTGCCCACTGGCCATTTCTCATCGTGCAACTGCAACAATGTTTTGGCTAATTCACTCTCAACTGCCAACTCGAATGGCGGCAAGCTGTAGCCACAGATTACGCCAGCAATTTTTAATGTGGGTCGGGACTATCCCGGAGAATTACATTGTCAGTAGAACAGACAGTATTGCATACCGAATACACTCAGATACATACATACATATGTATCTACATACATCAACATACATTACATTTTGTCAATTTCGGCAATGACTTTTGAAACAATATGACGCCAGCTGGGAACAACATTGCAGATGGGTACGGCAATATCCGCTGCGTATGTGTGTGTGTGAGTGTGTGTGTGTGTGTGTTGTGCTTGTGTGTGTATGTGCGTTGTGTAGAGTGTCGGCTGGCGGTGTCATTTTGTGGCTAAATACCGCAAATTGCGCTTCGTCGCGGCAATTACAAAAAGTACTAATCATGACGACATTCCCCTGCCCCCCTCTCTCTCTCTCTCTCTCTCTCTCTCTCTCTCTCTCTCTCTCTGTCTCTGTGAAGATACTAGTATAAGGCAAAGCCACAGTATATCAGTGTTACCACAATTTTAAGAGCTAAAATGGCTGATATGTGCAAAATAAAGTAGCTAGAAATAATTAATGAAATATTATTAAACATGCTAAAAGATTTAATGAATTGAAAAGTCTTTTGTTAAGCCTACAAAAAGAAATTAAAAAACAAATCGTGTTCGTTAAAGTTATTACCAGCTGCGAATTTAAAGATATACAAGGGTGCCACAGAAATCGCTTTCGTTGGATTTCACTGGAATTTGTATGAATTTTAAGTGAAATTCAAGCGAAAGCGATTTCTGTGGCACCCCTGATAATCAAAATACTCGTGGGAAAAAATTGAAAATTCAATTAGGTATATTTAATTATGATATATGATGATAATCATAATAGCTGAGCATTTCTATCTATGGTATATTTAAGATTTAAAATCTCTTCTTAAAATTTTACTTTAAAATTACTCGAAAAACTCAATTTGACTGTCTTTGTTTGACCGTTATACATTTTTGAAAGAGAATTCATTGATTTTCTGCAGTATATTTAGGCTATCCATCATTAATAATAATAATATCATCTCTTCAAATTTTCAATAATATTCTAGCTATAAAAAAAGCTAAAATGAACTGCAATATTATTGCTGTCTTGCTTATGCATACGACTATGTTGCTGTTGTTTTGATGTATTTCATCTTTCATCTACGTAACTTTACACTTAGGAATTGACCACCAACGAGACCAGCATCGATTTGACAAATTTGGAAGAGAATGCCTTATACCGCATTACGGTCGTGGCACGTGGAAAATTTGGCACATCGCTGCCGGCATCAATGTTGCTGCTCAACACGTCGAGTGCCGGCGAAAATGGTAAGTCATTCAAGGCATTTGGCCATTTGGCCATTTGGTTATTCGGCTTGTGGGGCAACTCGAGTCTTGCTGTCAGAGGCTGGCCGCCTTGTTGGTCGTTGGCTTCAATTGTTCCACTTGGAATTAAGCATCGCTCTCACTTGTCTGCTTGTAGTACAACATCCAAATGGCACACCCGACACCTGGGGCGCACCCTCGCCGCCCCACTCCCTGACCGTGCTCACACAGAGCGCGACCTGGATGCAGTTGACTTGGCAGCCGCCAGAGTACTCTCATCCGCACGAGCGCATTACCTACAGGTGAGCATCCCACACACACACAGGAAAATACCCTCTAAAATGATGTTCGAATGACCTCGACTTAAGTATTTGAAATCTGAACTTGATATCAGTTCGAATAATTGGAATATGAGCATATAAATTCATAAAAGAAGTGATATAAGCTGCCTTGAATCTTGAAATATGTATAACTCTAGATCAGTGGTCGGCACCAACACAGTCATATGTTTGCATTGCGCTAGTGTGCATTTTTGTTCGCCTAACAGCGGAATAACAGCGACGTTAACAGAAGCAAATCGTAGTAGTGTGTCGTACGTGAGTGTACATGAGTGGCAGCGCAGTCGCCACGAAAATTTCCTATGCGTACGAGATAGGGCCGTGCCGATAGCTGCTCTAGATTAACTAGAAATGAGTACAACAACTTTTTTGTAACTTCCGTTTACAGGATAATTTTATGTAGTCAGAGTTTACTTACTAGTTACATATTTTAAGAACACTTAATACTTGCCAATTAAGCTTACACGATTTATATTAAGAGTCATGTTCGTAATTTAAGAATTTTTTGTTTATTCTGTAAAGATTTGAGTTGTAACTGACTTAAGAATTAGCGGAATTTCTAAATTTTTATTAACTTTGAACTTATTTTTAAGATTTAAAATATTAATATACGAAGGTTTGCGGACTAGGGGACTCATATTTTAAATTACAGTGAACCACTAATGTCTTCATACACCATAAATTTGTCAAAATTGCTTATAAAAAAAGGTGTTTTGATGTTGGTTTTTTATATTAATCTTTTTCTTTCACTTAAATTCCGTTCGAATGATATTTTCGAATGAAAATTTTGAATTTAAATAACTCTATTTTTTAACTTGTGTCCTCGATTTAAAAAAAAATTAAAAATATTTTAATGCAGGAGCATTTTTTAAACAATTCTGACTGACTGGAAAACATTTTTTTTCAAATATCTCTTTGCTAGTATTTTTTATGATTTTTTTAAAATTGCTAAAAAGCCACTTTTTCTATGAAAATGAGGAAAAAGGGGTTAAATTAGTAATTTTTAGCAATTTTTTAAAATTTATTTTTGAAGTTACTCTTAAAATTGTTTGAACAATTTTTTTGCATTAAAATATTTTTTCAAAAAATCGAGGAAAAATGTTGAAAAATAGACTTTTTCTAAAACTAAAAATTTTCTATGGGTTAAAGTAATTTTTGTATCATTCGAACGGAATTTAAATGAATAAAAGATTAATATAAAAAACCCGCATCAAAACATCTTTATTATACCCAAATTTGACAAATTTATGGTGTATGAAGACATTACTGGCACACTGTATATCCGTCTAAGCTAGAAATCGAGATGGAAATGTCAGGGTTCTGGGCGCAATATACTTGATTTTTTCGCTCTGTGTACTCGACTTGTAATTAAGTCGAATGGAGTATCGCGCATGTTACTAATACACATAATATCGCAGGGTCTATCACAAGATGATGAAAACTGAGGGCTTCACCAAGATTGAGACGAAGTTGGCCTGGCTGCGCCTCACGAATCTCAAGCCCAGCTCGCAGCATGTCCTCTACGTGGAGGCGGTGGGAGAGAGAGCCTCCTCGCTGCCCTCGGAGACGCTTGTGGCCTGGACGGATCCGGCGCTTCCTGCCTTTGTGGATGTAATTTCTTGAGTCTGCTAATGAAAACATATATAATAAATGAGAGTTCCTCATTGACAGCCACCGACGGTGCATCCGGCGGACAACATTCCCGAGGGCGGCTCGATGACTATCCTGTGTCTGGCCTTGGGCAACCCGGCACCCACAATATCGCTCTATGTGGGCGGACACTTGGTTCGCCAGGACACGTCGCGCCACATGGTGACGGTCATTCACAACGTCTCCGCGGACATGGAGCATGTCTCGTGCTATGCGGACAACGGCTACGGAGTTCCCATGCAGGCCACCCGACGCGTCAACATCTGCTGTAAGTTCTAAATCTTGAGATGGGTGGAGGATAACTGGTTAATTGCTTGCTTTCAACAGATCCACCCCGGATTCAGGCTGCTGGCATCACTGTCGCCTCTGTGGGGGACGAGGTGGAGCTGCGTTGCGTTGTGGACTCGAAGCCGGAGCCCAAGACCATCTTCTGGCGTGATCACGACGGGCGAGTGCCCGTGCCACAAGGTGGCAACTACTACGTTTCTCTCACGAACGTCTCCACAATTTACACGATGTCGCTCCGCATCAGCAAGCTGCAGGCCAACGATGTCGGTGATTACTTCTGCCACGCGGAGAATCCCTTCGGCTCCTCCACGACCCCCGTCTCAGTGCGAATCCGGAGCACTCCCAACCTCAGTCGCAACGTGTCGCAGTGCTGCGCGGAGCAGAACGTGTCGCTGTCCTGCCGGGATGCCTGCACTTACTACGTCGACTTCGACGCCATCGCCAACAGGCCAGAGTGCATCGTGGACTTTGACAAGTTGATGAAGTGCGCCGCCGACGGATCCGACCATCGCTCCTGCTGTGCGGAGGAGCATGTGCCGCGCAAGTGCCTCAACTGGTGTCGAGGCGAGTCGGTGCGCTCCAAGGAAATCTGTAGCCTGCAGTATGCCCGGACTATAATTGGCTGCTTCGAGAAGAACCGTGATCGATTGCCGGGTCCCCCCGAGAATATCGTGGTCAGCGTGCTGTCGGACAACGAGGTGAACATTAAGTAAGTGATGAATCGAGGCAATCTCTAAGCGAACCAAATTTCTTCATTTCATTTAAAGCTATCAAATTTAATCTCTTAACTAGTATGTCCATGTCCAGCGCAACACTTTCTCATTGCCTCAGCCTTTGCCTTTGGCTTTGCCTTTGCCGGATGTAAAGTCATCCATTTTTCTATCCTCACAAGCCAATACATTCATTACTCCCTGAGCTGGCCAATGGTCATGTGTGCGAGCAGTCCGTGCGCTAATAGACCGCAAAATCCATTAAAGCTGAGATTTTTATCTCACTTTAATACACTTAGTCAACGTCAAAGGTTACGCACACACAAAGTCAGACAAGGGACAAGGGATGAAGGAGAAAGGCAGAAACTGTCCATGGTCGATGGGTCGATGGGTGGTGGGTAATGGATAGTGTACGAGTCGACGAGTCGAGGAGCATTGGGCGGGTGCCTGATGCGAATCGGCTCGGCTCGGAATGCGAGTTGCCAGTTCGCATTAAATTTATTAAAATTCCAGACAAGTTTTGCGCCTGCAACAATATTACCACTCATAATGTGGCGCCATGCACACGGTCTCAAAACTATTTCATTACAGATGGGACGCCCCAACAAAGAATCCAAATGCTGTCGACGGCTATAGAATATATTACCATGAGGCCGCCGTCTTGCCGCCAACTTCATCGTCCTCGTCGTCGTCGGGGCAGCCAAACGAATCTTCGATGGAGCCTGGCGCGGATATGAATAATGCAACAAGTATGGGCAACAGCAACAACTTGATGCTGCCGGGCGTACTGGAGATTCAACGGATCGACGTAAAGGACACAACAATAAGCATTAATGGGCTTAAGAAGGACGTGCTGTATGAGCTGGTGGTGAAGGCTGGCAATACGTACGGTGCGTGAACTTAAACATTGTGTGGCATCGATAGCTCGCTGTGTGTGTCTAGGCTTAATTTGCAGACTTGTCTCGCAGGTGCCAGCGTACTCACCGATCCGATTAGGTTCACTCTGGGGGAGCAGCATGTGACCTCAGCCACCAGCAGCTATTCCAGTGCCGTGGGCACAATCAGCGGCATTGTGGCCAGCATTTTGGCCATCCTCCTGGCGGCGGCAGCCATTGTGTTCTATCGGCGACATCGCTGCCACCACGGCAAGGCGGGCAATGGCAACGTGGCATTCGAGAATCCCACATATACCCGTGGCCTGGAGCAGGTGCAGGTGTGTATAATGCCTCCTATTAATTATAGCCATGTACATATAACCCGGTCGTAAGCCGGGCGTAAAGTTGCATACGAGTCTACTTATGTTATAACTGCAATGTGTCTGCTCTGTTTCTCCTCTTGTTGTTGTACCTTTCAATTGACATGCACACTCTCCGGCATACAACACGTTTACTAAAGCTGCCCACTGTGACATCGGCCATCACAACACAACAGCAACAGCAACAACAGCAGCAGCAGCAGCAGCAGCATCAGCAACATCACAATGCCAACAATCACACACATGGCAGCAACTCTGGCTCTGGATCTGTTGGGACACAGAATGGCAACAGCCACAATTACAATCGCAATCACAATCACAATGGCATTGCAGCCACAATGACGACATCCACATCCACGACAACAGCAGCGACGCCTGATACGGGGACCACTGCCAATGGCAGTAGACATCCACATCAGCAACATCACCAACAACATCGCAATGGCCATCGCAATGGCCTTACAGATGCGGCGCATCATTTTCACAACCCGCTCAGCAACACGCAGTGCAATGAAGTAAATCCCTCAATTTATGAAGAGCTCAAACTTGGCCAAGAAGGTGCTGGATTTAAGAAACTTGTGCCATAAATGACAACCCCATCTGCGAAAGCAACGAGAAAACAAAAAAAAAAAAGAAAATAAAAACAGCAACATCAAAGTTTAGCTAGTATACATACACACATACAAGTACAAGTATATATAAATATATGTACAACACACACACACACACACACATACACAGTACATGCTTGTAGACATACGAGTACAATCGCAAAATGTAGACATAGGCCGTGTAAACAGCGCGAAGCGCAACCATAAACACACGGACACACACACACACACAAACAGTGACATCTTTACAGGAAATGCACTGTGAGAAATATTTGGGTAATATTGCGTAGAAAATGATTGCTAACATGTATTTGGGTAGCGTAAAGTAATAAGTTTGTAGTATGTAACTGTGATTCAAAAATTATGTAAAATAAATTTAATTGGTAAAAACAAATCAGCTAAAACTCCCGATTAACTCCCGTATGGCAAGTGTAGAACAAGTACATTGCTCCCTCTTTCTTTCAGTGAAGTCTGAAGTAAACATCGCATATTACCATATTGAAAGATATACTCGTATTATGGCTCCTCTGTGTATGTCTGTCTATGAGTATTTCTACCCCGGAATAAGGGGCTTACTGCGTAAGGGGGCGACGGGGCAACGGGGTGATGGGTTATTGAAGTTTACTCTCACTGTAGGCGGCTGGGTGGCGACTAGTGTCTAAGCAATATATTCTTACACATAAGTAGGTACTCAGCCGACTCAACCCGACCGGGCCCATTATTATTTGTAGGCCAGCAGAGGACGGGGAAAACAAGGAAAATACGAATGGGCAAAGGGAAGAGGAAAAGGAAAAGGCAGCTCTTATATCGTTCAAAGAGTGCGCGGAAGACTTTGTACAGAAGATGTGTACACTGAACGGATGTACAATCTCGTATGTAAATTCCTTTTTATTAGAATATCTAAGTAAGTTGCTCGACATGATAAGCCCTAATGCGTTATGATCTGATACTGATATGGATGACGCCTTCATACGCGCTATGACAGCCTGTGCCACGGAGATTATTATAATTTAGTTATGCATAAGCGGCGACACTTTGACTTCGTCTCCTCTTGATTGTGCCCATAACATAAACAAAGTGGATTCAACGAAAATCCATTCTCTACCTTGCACATTCCCTCCTCAAATATGATTGCCCCTTTTGTATCATTTTATAGACGGCCTTAATATGCTAGCAGATGGAACAGTTCTGGCGGAGCCATTGCTCTGATTCTACACTTCCGTTTCCGTTCCTCGACTGCCTGAACTGATGCAATGGATCTGAATAAACGTTGCTTGAATTATGCAGCACGTTTAAGTGCCAGTGAATACATTCTTCGTTCTCCTACCTGCACGATAGTTGCCTCCATTGCCTTAGTTTTGTGTATCAGGGTATGTAAAGAGTTGCTTAAAGAAAAACGTATTTGTCATTCATGGAAATGTTGACAGTGCAGGGTATTTAATTCAAGTACTAAACATATTCATTTCTTTATAAGTTACGATAACTTTTGACAGAAATTAAATTTTGTAATTTTCCTGATTAGATATTATATTTAATAGCTTACATTTTAAAATAACAATGCTAAACAACTATGTTTTCATTTCAATTATTTAAATTGCATTTATCATTACATTTAATTTTTCAGTGCTAGGAAAATTTCATTTCATTAGAAGTATTATTTCCAATGCAAATGAAATTCGCTTCTGAACGCAGTTGTCTTTCAATGCTTGTCAAGTTGAATTTTTAATAACACTACTATGTAGTTAAATGGTCAACTGATTGGTTAAGATGAGTTCAAAGGTACAATGATTATGTTGAGAATGAAGAAGTTGATCAACTCATTGGAAGGGGAACAGAGATGATTCGCGTAGCATTAGATATTTCATTATAATACTTTAGCTTAGAGTTAAACTTAAAATTATTCACTCAAATATAAAAAAAAAGGTTCATCGATTGAACCTCATTGGATATGCATTGAAAAAATGTCATAGCGTGCTGTGTGATTTATGTGAAGCTGCAAACTTTATTTATCGCTAAACTAATAACTCTTGGCGTAATAAAACTGAAATGGAAAATATTGTATACGCCATGTTGTGTAAGATGAGGCTAGTTCAGAAAAACTTCATGTTGACGCCCACAAAAAAAGAGGCCAGATTTTATATTAAATTTTATTGTTATTCTTTTATTTATTTCCGGTGACCAAACAATTAACTGAAATGAACTGCAAATTGACGTAATAACAAAAATAAAACAACGAAATGAATAATAACACAATAGACACGCTGCGTGTCAAAGTACAATGGGTGAGTGTGAGGGTTGTTTCAAAGCTTCACGATATTATTATTAATTTTTAACTAAAGTCGTTGGCTTCCTTTGATAAAGTAAACGGATAAGCTCGTTTTGCCTGACCCTGTTTCGAATCGTCTGTCCTTTTCTTTTATTTTATATTATTATTACTGTGCGTTTTGCTTTGCTTTAGTTGAATTTTTTTTATCAATTTTTCATCATGCGCATTAACACAAAAATCTTTTTACGATTTCCCGTTTCTTTTATGTCTTCTTGTTGCCCATTTCCGGGCAACGCTGAACCAAAACCTTCACATTGTAATCCACCTTCCACCATCTGAAATCAACATTCCGTAGGCCTACGAATTTTAATTTTCGACCAGGGGACAGGCAATTTGTCGCCTGTCCTTGTCCAGTGCGGTTGCCACAACAACCTCGCTGGTTGGCCCTCAGCCAACTGGAGCAGCAGCAGCAGCAGCAACAACAGAAGCAGAGGCAGCAGCAGAGGCAGCACAAAGTCTGGGTCTAAGTAACGGCATTGCGTGAGTTTTGTGTATTAGCGGACGCCGTGCTCAGCGCACATACATATCTACATGTACTTCTCAACACATTCTACAAGAAGTTGCTCGAAAACAATGCGAGAATAAACTGCGTTTGGCTTATTATCGTAATAGTATTACAGCAATTAGCTCATTGTACATAAATACTATGCACATTCAAATATATGTAAGCATACGAATATCAATAAAAGTTTTCTTTTGGCTATATTGCCAATTTCGATATAAAAAGTCTACTAATTGAATGGTTTTTCCGACATGTGACAGAGTGAAGGGGAATGTTAATAAGTATTACTTACGATTGTAATTGTGACGCATTAATATGAGTAAATAAATAAATATTCACGCTTATATATGTAAATATATATTGTATAAGGAAGCGTATATTGACCAAAGGCCCCTACTAAATGGGCTGAGAAATGCTGTGCAAATACACATTCTTAAATACTTGATTATGAATGTATTTTTAGAATAAATATACATTTTATTGTATATCTTACGGATGTCTGGGCTGGAAGATATTTAGAGGTGCAGCGTTCTTATAAACAATACAGCTTTCACAGTAACGGAATAAAGAGATAGATGGTATATCACAATAAATACATATGTCTAAATGTCGACAACGAGTGATTTTGCATACCGTAACACACACACGCACACACCGACACATACATATGTAAACCGATACAGGGACGAGCTCAGTAAACAGTGTTTTTCAGTGCGCCAAACAAAAATTCATGGCGTACATGGCGTATGAGTGCTGTCAAAGCCGACTCACTTGATAAAATGCGGAACAACAGAGAAGTAAACAAAACAGAAGAGGAGAGGAGAGGAGACCCAAAGAGACTTCATTATACTTTCTAATTTGGGCTGTTTGCATGTGCGAGAGCAACAAAGCGAAAGGTCTTCTCATCTCTTTGCGACTGCGACTGCGACTCTCATGTGGCATTGTGGACAGATGCGAGTACGAGTTAGTATGTAGAGAGATGGAGCATTAACTATACAAGTGCGATGTTGTTTAATTACAGAGAAATGTTAAATTTGCTTAAGCCGGTTAATGAGATATCACGTCTGTCCTGCCCCGCATAGCGACTGCTCGGTTACAACCGAGCACAGATGAAGCGCTTAAGCACGAGTTGAGCTTTACGCAAGGCTCACAAGGACAAGGCTGAATGGGACAGACAGACTGAAAAATATGACACCCTATTTCCGGTTTCCGTTCACTGACAATAATGGCCGACAATATGGCGCGGCTTACGCTTAAAGTGATTGCCTCCGCGTGGCAGCAGCTGCAGCAACCAATGGCAGCCTCCACGCCCAATGCCACAACAGGCGTCACGCCCTAAAAAGAATCCGAAAACGAGCATGTGAGTGTGTGAGTGTGTGTGTGTGTGTGTGGCGAGCAGAAGATTATAAGTCTGGATTTGGGTAATTTAAGAGGGTTTGTGTTTATTTTTTGGACCACCGTGTGGTGTGCTGCCCAAAAGGGAGGGGGGACGACTGCAACCCAGTTGCACATGCTGAAAATTAATTCTCATTAAATGAGCCGCAACGAAATTGTTTTAAAGTGATTATAGCCATGGGAAATTATGGCTCAAACTGCTGCCGGGTCAGACCATGCCTACAGGGACACTGATAACATGCTAATCCGCTAGCTAAGCTCATAAGACGGGCTGCAGCAGGTACAACGACCAGGGATCTACCAAATGCCGAAAGTACGAACGCATAACAATTTTAGTAATTATGATCGCAATTGAAAAATAATCCGCTTTTATTAAATGAATCAGAGTAGAGGCACAGCTCTCTGACGCTGTGATAGATATGAATATTCTGTGTATGCTGAAATTTTTAATAAATATTATTCAATAATGCATGAATCATAGTGTAGTTGTTTGGCACAACCAAGCTCATCCTTGGAGCTTTCATTATTATGCAATAGCCATCATAAATGCCGGACGCACATAATTAGTGTTAATTACTGAGTTAATGCAGTCGCCATTCTACTCGTTCTCATACTCGTAATTAAATATGACGGGAAAATCTGACGGTATATCTGGCTGCGTGTTTGTCAACATTTTCATTTATATGCGAAGGTTTTTTATTATTTAATTTTATAATTTATCATAATGCATTTATCATGCAAATATGTTTTAATTATGGCTTTAAGTGATTTACATTGTTATTTGCATAAGTGGCAAACAAACATAAAAGGGCTAATAACACCCAACACTCTTCACTATCTGCTCTGTTCAACGAGCAAGGCAATTGATAGTTTAATCAGCATTCACGTGGAACCTGAAAATGTGAAGATCCAATCGGAGATCAACCGATAACTATCGTCATCAATATTTTGTGCTTAATTTAAAGATGCAAGAATATCGTTGACAGAAGTAAAATTTGATAATCAGACGATGCGACTTCTTCCATGATCGTAGACTTTTAAGGATGTCTTAAATCCACCATTGGCGCAATTTGTGGAAAGAAATTCATGTTATTCGCTGAAATTAATGATTCTTGTAACACAATTCTGCCCAAAATATTAAAAAAAAAACAAACTATCGAATAGAAAAAAAATCAACAACAATAGAGCATCTGCAAAAGCTAATCTGAGTACTTTTGTACTCTGAATATACTTACGATTAACATGCAAACATGGATGAGCGAAGAGAAGAGCACACTTAAAACTTTGGCTAAACTCTGAAAAAACAAAATAGATAAAAATACTATCAACAGAAGTATTAATCTAAAACAACGACTTATAATAAAAATCAATAGGCATAATATTAATTTAATAAAACTGTAAGTTTATTTACCTGTGTATGCATAAAATTTGAATTATTAAATAGTAATGCACTGCTGCTGACTCTATGCAAAGTAAATAATCATTTGGTGACACATATTTTTTTGGTTATTTGTCGATCAAATATTGTATAATAGTTAATTTTGTAAATAATTTTGCTTTCTCAAAAGATCGATAGGTGAGACTTTAAGTTACTGAACAATTTTATATTTGAAAATGTTCATGGGAATGTCAATTGTTGTAATGTTCTCAAATGAATCATTGAATGACTTGTTTTAAAAAACCAGTACGGAAAGCTGTAGCTACAATTTTGGCCCGGGTTAAGCTTTCTGTAGGCATGGCGCTGTTTATAGTACTTTCATATTCAGCTGAGGCTACAGAACATAATGTCAGCGAATTAAATTCGATTGCTCTGTGTTTTTTATTGTGTGTGAGAATGTGTGTGTCAATAGGTGACTCTCTCTGAGAACAAACATACTGTTCCCATGCTCACTGCAATTCAACTTTATTTATTAAAAGTGCTTATTACTTTAACACTTGAGCGCGATTTAACACGATTTTCTCAAGTATTTTTGAACGACTTTCCCCTTTTCTCATCTTTCCAGGGCAAGCCGGTATCATGGTACTATATTCCTGTCTGTGTTTGCGCGAGCGAAGGAGGAGGGCAGACTGAGGAGGAATTCTTTCAACAACTTCTACTACTACTTCTACTACTTAAGTTGAAGCGTCGCAATCGTGACCCGACCCGTCGCTCGCCCCCCGCTGCACTTGTGAGCATTTAGCTCACCTGCAACTACACCTACACCTGCACCTACACCTAGAGCAGTTTCATCTTTTCCTGTGCAGTGAAGCTTGAGCTGCTTCATCATTTTTACTCTTTTGACGCGCGCAGTCGTACCGACAAGACACGACTAACTGTGTACTAACTTGTACGAGTATTTTGCCACGACTGATGCTGCGGCTTATAAGCTGGCGTTAGCTACGGTTCATGTTGTTGCTATTTGTCCTTGCTGTCTGTTCAACGCCTCGCTTGACTGTTGGATGTACTACTACTGCAGACATACATACACTCTCACATATATATGTAAGTAGTTTGGTTTGTCTGCCTGCTTCTGCTTGGTTTGCTATCATTGCCAAGAGTGGTAGCTCGAGTTGGGATTGCGTTTGACTCTGTGACTTAGAACGGGAATGGGACAGGGACAGGGACAGGGACACGGACTGGGACAGACTGTGGCTGGAGTTTCGGTTTGCTCCTGCCCCTGAAATTGCCTCGACGGTTGTCAACATGCTCAACCTATTTGCTGGCATTTGTTGGTGTTGTTGACTTTAAGTGTGTTGATTTCATACAATTAACTTTTTGCCCGTTTGTTTTGTGTGTTTTTCGAGGTTTCGCCATAATTTCCCGCTCACCCGTAGCCTGTCAAACAGATAAATAGACAGTGCTGCGGGGTTCGCTTACGGATTGTGAGATTGTCAGCATGCCAGAAAGTTACCAACATCATTTGACAGTTGCTGCAAAGCATACGATCTTAAAAGAAACTTCGATGCATGCGGATAGCCGTTGTCTTGATGGCAGAAGCCCTTTTTTCATTTATATTTGAAACATCTTAATTGTTAGTTTATGTCAACGTTTAACGTAAATAGCACATTGCTCGGAATGGAGTTGAGAAAATAAACAGGAAATTAAAACGATATTTTAACATTGTATACATTTAAACTGAATGGTGAAACACAACTTAAGAGTGGAATTTATTCTTATATTCTTTGTATAGCTTGCAAACTGAATTAGTTTTGTTGTTTCGCTCTATACTTTTTTTAAATTCAAAATTTTCCATGGATACTTAATGGGTTAAAGAAATTTTGGTATCAGTCGAACGGAATTTAAGTGAATAAAAGGTTAATATAAAAAACCCGCATAAAAACATCTTTATTATACCCAAATTTGACCAATTTATGGTGTATTAAGACATTTGTGGTCCACTGTATATTAATTAAATATAAATTTTGGGAAACAAGAAATTCGAAAGCCAAACTTGCCCTCCATTTTATGTTGCTTGAAGGCGAAAATTTGGTTGCTGTATGGAACACTTTTGTTTATTATATAGTACTGATGCTGATATACTTTATCATACTGATCAAGAACATATATACTTTATGGGATCTGCCAAGCTTCTTTTTGCCTGTTACATATGTACATTTTACAAGACATTATACCCTTTGTTGACTATGTACACATTAATCTGTGGTGATATTCAGGATCCTATAGTCCAAATTATATCTTATACTCGTATCGTAAATGGAATATTCTACATACAAAATTCAATTTCTAAGTATAATAGTTCTCAGTCCGTTAGTTTGTCAGCAGTAACCGTTTATTATAGACAGATTAGTTATATAGGTACAATGTGGGGAAAGCGGGCAAGGAAATATAGTGTGAGCACTCAACGTTGCACGTCTATATTCAAGATTTGAGGAGTTTTCTTGAATTGGGTGCCATTTGGTCTCAGTCTAAGAATGTCATCAGCACTCATAAGCTACTAAATAAATGTGCTATGGGTGCGCTTAAGTGCTCATTAATTTCAAATGTCAAACTATGTTCTAGCTACGAAAAAAGCAGGCACACACTCAGCCGGGTCGGAAAGAACGCTTAAGCGGAACGGAGACAAGCACATTTACTAATGTAAATGATGACGAGAAACTCTGTACTGTACTTCTGTGTACGTATATATAGTACATATGTAAGTAGCCGTCATTCCCTGCGTTTCTACCAGTATTATGAGGAACAACTGCGATATAGGTATGCTGGGTGTTATTACCCGGCACTGTCAGAAACAGGCCCAAGGCAAGTGCGTAAGTAAATATTTAGGAGGCACGATTCGGCACTCAATTTTCAGGTTGGCAGGCAGCCAGACGAGGCAACCCGTCATCTAATCATTTTCCCACCAGGAAGGCATCAGTCTGCAGTAGCATTCCGATAGCGGGATAGTCGACGCGTCCGTCTGCCTTTGAAATGGAACAGGTATTTCAATTGAGATACTTTTGCTTCTCCCATAACGAAGCGAACTTTGCATCGCATCGTTCGAAAGTCGAAAAATGTTTGCGAAATGCGATTTAGCTCGGCTGACTTTTAAATCTACCGGATGTTTGTTTTGCTGCCGAGTGGAACATAATGCACATTGCTTGAAATGGCAACTGCAATGGCGATTGAAATATCCACAAACAGTTGGCTATTTAAAATTGACTTTTTAAATGAAACAGCAACTGGTAAGGATGCTTGATGGAATGACACCCTGCACTCAACTGACTGACTGTCGCTTTGACACTCTCACGTTAGGTGGCAAGAGTGCCAGCCAGAAATCCATTTGCTCCGATAAAGCAGACAATTTCCATCATTACAAATTAAGCACTCTGTGCAAAAGTCGAGCACCTCTCGAATGCCATTCTGTCTGGTGAAAAGAAATTGAAAGGATGCTATCAAAGAGAAGGAGGAGGAGGAGGAGGAGGAGGAGACCAATCGCCAATTGGACTTTATTCAATCATCACCTGTTTGATGTTAAGAGCATGTGAAGTAAGTTTTAAGTCTTCAACATTTTGCCTTTAATTAAAATTTCAGCAAACTCCGTTTACATACGAGTGCGAGTGTAGCCGGATCCATGCCCGCATAAATTAACTTTTCACCTTACTCTTCCCAGTCCCAGTCTCGATCCCGGTGTAAACGTCGCTGTAAGTACCTTATCTTAATGCGCGCCATATCTACCCTAATGCAGATAATAGGCCAGGCCGCTATTTAAAGTCGAGCAACCCTTTTTATATGCAAATTGTTGCGCCACGCGTACACGCCCCAACGCCCCGACAGCTTGATGCCTCGACTCCCCCTCGTCCCGATGCCCGCCCGTCTGCTGACTGAATGAGTACCTCAGTACCTTGGTGGCTCCTCCACCTGACAGCCCACACACACACACACACACACACAACTTGACATTTTTTGTACATACTCGCATCCCGTGCAGACATACTACAATCCTACACATCTATAAGGACGGCAACGGTGCGCTCTTTTTTTTTAATTTCCCTCATTTAAACATTCTGTGAAAGGGAAACGCGAGTGTGTGTGTGCGTGTGGTGTGTGTGTGAGAGTGTACAGTACACTCTGGAGTGGGTGTTAGCTTTCCTTAGGTATTTCCAACGCTGCGGTCGTTAGTATTTGTGAGCTCTACTCGTATTCCAGCCCTCTATATGACATCTACAGCCTTCTTTGTCTCCGTCTGTGTGGCTGAAAAATGTTAAAATAATTTGCAATTTAAATAGTTTTAATTAACTTTTACTAATTTGTCGACGCTCAACTTGCACAACTTGGCAAACTAATTTTAAAGTGATTTATTATTTAAGCGGCTTGATGATTGGCAGCGCCCAAAAGAGGGCGCTAAAGTGCTAGCGGCCCAATTAGCAAGGTGTGTGCTTAGCGCGCTGTGGTCTCCGCTTTGATTGAGTGAAAATGCTGCGATAATCAGCTGAAAATGGCTAGTAAACGCTGAAAGTGCCTAAGATGTCCTTTAGTATTGAAATGAAAACATTTAAATAAGCTCTAACAATAATATTTAGTGGGATTTAAGTTCTTTAAGTCGCCTAAACCTGGACTTGGCACTCGTTGTAGGGCCACAACATGATCGATCGACAGCCTCCAGTTCCATATGAAAATGATTGGTTGTAGCGCCTAATAAAGAAAAGTCCCAGCCCGAAAACCGCAAACATCGTTGGAATAAGAACGTTAACTCCAAGTTGTTCAAAACGCAAAATCGCATCCAATCTGAAAGTATAAGCGAAAAAAGTTATTCCTGCACCGATTGTAATCAATCACTCACCGTTGTTCCTTTTTCATAGAGTCAAAGTTGGAGCGCCCAATGAAATGGCCACATTCCCTACATTTTGCACAGTGTACCACTTTCTGTTCTTGGCTTGTTCTCCCACATTTCGTTGCAATACGGCTCACAGTGCTACAGGTGCGCTTTAAGATCACCCGAACCGGAGATGAGTTCTTTAAAGCCCCAAGGCGACTGAAGCTAATCATATTTGATGCCTTAGTTGTTTTTATCTAGTAAAGATTACTATCAGAATCGGATTTGTTTTTACATAAAATATATCGAGGAAAAATTTATATTTGAATTTTATAGTCCCATTGCCTTCTATGATTAAGCTTTAAAGACGTGGGGGGATGTAACAACTTTTTAATATAAGCCTTCATACTTATGCAAACAATTTTAAAAAAGACAAATCAAAGGTTATTTTTTAATTTTTTTAATGAATTTTTTATCATTTTTAACAATAAGAACAATTTTTAAGGTATAAAATCTATATTATAGATAGATTTACATGTTGTACTCTTACTCGTGTCTGCCCTGAGAACTTAACGGTCAGATAAGAGGCACAGAAGTTATTACAGCAATTGTTTTTCTGTGAGAAGTTAGGCAAAGAAGTGAATAACAGTACGACGTTCATACATTTGCACCTTTAACGGTAGTTTGCTTATTTTAGTAACAAAGGGTTAAGCTTTAAACCCATCTTGCGCCCTTTTTAAAATTGTGCTAAGATAAGAACTATAAATGTAAAAATATATTAAAAAGACATACAGATTAGTTTGATACGCTTGCAGATTGTACCCAGAGAACCTGTAATAGGTCAGATGATTGGCGTTGCCGTATCAATAAAGTGGAGTCTCTTCATGGAGTCGTTACGAAATTCGTGCCATAATTGTATGTGTAATACCCTCTGTAAGCGTATAAATCCCGAAATGCACTTTAACTAGTAGCAGCTCGGATTGTTATGAGCGAATCGTAATGCCTATTTACGAGTATTTGTTGCTGATTTCAATTGAAGTGGGGCTTTTGCGCAGCGAGTTGTCCGATTCGCTGACATTAATTTGCAATAAAAATTCTTGCTGTAAAAAGTAATTAACAACAAATTACAAAAGCGAGGCAAACAAGCGCCGCAGACAATACACTTGGAGCTAATTACATTTGACGTTGCGTTGAAATGATTTTCTGTAATAATAGCAGCAACAACAAAGGACATGAAATTCACATTTCTAAAGCGAAAGCGAAAAAGTTGGGTTTTCCATTAGCCAAAAAAATAAGAATAAAAAAGCACAAATAAATAAGAAAGAAATAACGAAAAACAGCCTTCAATTAAATAAATCAAATAAATTAAAAGTGGCCAGCATAAAATTGAAAGCTAGCCACATAATTGATTTACCAATATATTTCTCCAAGTTTGGGCCAAATGAAAAGTTGTGCGATACCAGTCTGTAATTTGTAATTGGCTAACTGCAGTCGGCAAAGTAATTGGCGCCACAGAAAAAAGGACTCCACATTTACTAGCACATAAGTACGAACACACGATACATAAGTATCGTACATCAATTGCCACAAACCGCTTGCAAAGCAGAGAAGAAGTCAAGTCGGGCCACACAATTTTCGGCAAGTGATGCGAAACTAATGCGCCCCAAAGTAGACTATAGAAAAAGTGGCAGCTATTTGGCTGTGAAGTTGTAGTTGTTGCATCTGGAAAAGTTGACCAACCAACTTTCCGACTGCCTCCAGAGCAAACAGCAGCTGGCTCCCACATGTTAGCGCAAATTGCAATCATATTAAAAGCAGTTGCCGCCAAGAACGAATGAATTAAAAACAAAAAAAAAAGTCAAACAAACGAACATACTTCTATGCCACATAATGGGGCACCCCGAAAATGAATGTGGCGCGAAAAGGCATTTAAAATGGTGGAGTGTTCCCAAAAACGAAAACTAATCATAGTCGCCCATCGCCACCGTAACCAAAACCGTAACACTTTGTCGGCATGAACATTAAATGCCCCAAGGATGGGAGATGGAGGATGGTAGTTGGAAGATGAAAGATGGGAGGGAGACGTTAATTTGTTTTTTTAGCGCGACAGTATGACCACATTAAAGCACGCTGCCAAATGTTAATTTCCTCGCTAAAAACTTTGGCCATTTGCTTTATTGAAGCATGGAAATGGAAAGCAGAAACCAGAAACCAGAAAGCACAAAAAAAGAGAAAAAAGCGCAAGTTGAAGCAAAGCCTTTGCGAATATTCCAACAGCTGAAGTGCATTTGGGTTTATTGTATTTAGTTAATGATGAAACTTCAGCTTCCGACTTTTGAATGGCATTTGCATATAAACTAATTTCGAATGCTGAGTTACGATATACGATTCCCTTTTGCACAATCGGCAGTTGCATTTATCATAAGTACCTAGGAGAGCCCAATCTACAAATGAATCATCATCATGCCCATTGGCAGCACACGCAATAACAACTAATTGTACCCACATGCAACAGGAAGGAGCATAAGAAAAACTTAAACAATCACATTCACACATCCTCGGGCACAGACAATTGAAACTTTTGCCAACAACCGCCGACAACCCGGTTCCATTCACATTTGAGGACACGACAACTTTTCTGCTTTTCTTTTGTCCGGCTGGCATCGCATCGCATCGCATCGCATCGACCAAATTATCGCAGAGATGTGTTGGCATACCATGTCCACGACTATACATTACCATTGCCATTACCATTACGAGTACGAGTGTATTCAGGACACGGTAGTTGAATGAGTCTGTATATATATATATATATACATATGTATGTGTATTGTACATGTGTATGATGGGATGGGAGTGATATAAGTACTTGACCAGGAAGTAGCTATGGGTAACTGCTTGTGGTCATTTTTCGCTTCTCGTTTACCTCCTGTCTTCCATCGTCCATCTTCCATCTGCTGTCCCCCTCCTTATACGATCCATTCATTTTGTCATGCGTCTTATTCATTTTGACAAAGCAGATGCCTGGACAGCCCCCAACCGATGTGGGTCTCCGTGCTCATTGGAGATTGCTTACGGCTGAAGCGTTCGACAGCCGATGGTAGAAGCAACAGCTTCCACATTTTAAGTATTACTCGGAGCTCGGAGTTTTCGTAAAAGCAGCGACAAGATGCAGAGACCGAGTCAGACTCGTGATTGTGTCCCAGTCGTTCGCCTTTGTTGTGGTTCATTCAGTTGCATGCAACGTCCATCCAACGACCACGTTCCCTTTACACTCATAGCCGTCGCTCTCTGTCGCTGCTGTTGCATTCTTCAACGTATTTTTAGTGGCGTCATGGGCATCATACTCGTACTTTGTATTGAAAAGCTATCTGGTGTAAATCCCAGCTATGTGAATTGTGTTTGTATATGTACAGCCTGGATACTGAACCCATAGAACTTTAGCTGATTCTTTACACAGAAAAAAAATCCGGGATATTTAGCCCGAATTCAATCCGAAACGATGTCAGAAGTGGGGTAATCTCGGATTTTCTTAAACCAAGTATGAAATACTTGATTTTTTCAATCCCGAATTCAATCCTGAAATTCAGGCTAAAAAATTTATTTATTTGTCGGAGATGGGATAGTTCATACTGCGCGGCTTACTTTGATACTGATAACTAGTATTGTGAATCCTAATAGTGTTGGGAAGTATTGACATTGCTGGAGTGGGATGACAGCAGAGGCTGTCATCGAGTGTGGCTCTGGTGTGAGTGTGTGTCACAGGAGGTGACTTGGCAATTAGTCTAGTGAGAGACTACACACGCAGAGACTCACTGCGCTCTTGCTAGTGAATAAAACCTTAAGAATACCTTAAAATGTCTTAGACTCCGATATATTTATTTATTTTTTTAAAATTTTTTTTTTTTTTTTTTTTTTTTTTACTATTTTTTTTTTTTAAACATTTTTTATTTATTGTTTTTTTTTTAAACACTTTTTTTTTAAAGAGGGGAATGCTTGACTGCAAATTGACTGGGGCAATCGAACCCAGGTTTTTTTCAAACAGGTCGGCGACTCTAACCACTGAGCCACCGAACCAGTTGAAATGAGAGAGGCCGAGAGAGAATCAAGTAATTTGGGCTTATTTTCCCATTTTAATCCCGATATAGGTTGATTGTTCAGCTTAATCCTGGAAACGTACTTAAAAAATGCAGGCTTAAATTAAGTATTTTCGGCTTGATTTTAGAACGGCTTTTTTTTCTGTGTATTAATGGTGCGAAAAGAATTATTCCGAGGATAGACAACATCTAAATCAATAAATACATTAAGCTAATTCCGTACAAATTCAATCATACGATTTGCGAAATTTGAATATGTAGGATAGAAAAATATATTGAATCATACCCACTCAAGCAAAGTAAATGCCAATGCAAATCTAGTATAAGTTATTCTCCGTCGACAGATACTATCAACTACCTTACTTATCTGGATTGTCGTCAGTTTTCTACTGAACCATTTCATAAATCGCTTCAGAATTGTTTGCTGGGTAACGAGTTTTCGCCTGGGCTTCCACTGCAGTTCGTTTTGCAGCTACTTGTTGTCTCGTGTAGCCGAGTCCGTATCCTTTGTCCTTTGTCCTCATTGCCATTGTTTAATGCTCACATTAAAAATGTCTCATTGTTGTCGCCGTTGCCGCCTTTTGACCAGACCCTTTGCACCAAATTCTCTACCACATTTTTTCAGAACGACTCGGGCTAGAACATTGCGCCGAAAAGTTGCTAGTAAAAAATGTAGGCAGTGTTGGGTATGAGTACGAGTGTTTTTGGTGCACTTATTTTAGCGCATTCACCATACACGTCCCATATAAATACTCCTGTCCTCTTTAGTCAACATCGCGTCTGGCACAAAAGATATTCACCAAACAAATCATGATTAGTGCTGTATTTTTGGAATATTCACTGGCCTTTCTTTTGAATGCATCATAGAGATTGTCAGCGAGATGATCAATCATAAAGCATAATTCATTAAACCTCAATGAAACGACTGAAACAAGGGGATCTGCCCTCAATGGGCACAGGGTATAAAAAGTTTACTTGAATTGTAAATCGTCTTTAAGTCTATAACAGTTGATGTGTACATTTTTAATTCAAATAAGTACAAATTTCTCCTACATGTAAAGAAACTAGTGACATTTTTTGTTAATCTTTTACATATGGTGTGTACATATTTTATTTTAGTAACTTTTAACAAAACTATCGACTTGTGATTACCAGTCGTTTAATATTTGACTTTAGTAACTTTATTGTACCATCGGCCTTCGTAATGCCAGTTTACCCCATTCAGTCCAAGTGCTAAGAGTATATACAAATCACGCACATTCCGGAAATAACATTAAAATAATACATTAACTTCACCAAACGTTGCGTCGCCCAGGCTATTATAAGTACGGAAAATGTAATTAATAAAAAGTTCGGATAAATCCAGGGGACTGGAGTGCGTGCTAAATTCGGAGCTAAGAATTTTGTGACCGTAGCAGTTACTACACACCACTGTGCCTACTGGCAAAGCCAGAACGCCTATTTCGAATCATTGTATAATGTAATAAAAACAAATTTCCACAAACATTTGCCCTAATTGTGCGACGAGAAACTCATCGGCAAATTTTCCCAAGTCGGTGCTGAAATGCTAAATTGTCCAACTCCAACGGCTGCTTTGACTCTCGCTCCTCCAGCTGGTCGAACAGCGTGACACAAAGGAAAATCGCAAGATTAAGGTGTGGACTGCACTGTAATTGTAAGACTACACAGAGGTTGCATGTAAGTGGGACGGACGCAGCTCCAAGCTGCCACGCTGAAAGGAGCTGTCGGTGCCACCAACAAACAAAGCAACTACACGACAATATTAACACGATAACCTGAAGACTCCTCGACTCCCTCAGTTCAAAGGTTCCATAAAAGAAATTTTACAATTGAACATATGTCACGAGCCAATTCTTATAAGAAGCATTGTTTGATAAAATGGTTTTGATATTTAATTATCATAAGCTAGATTCGGTGCAGAATTTATCAAAATTATAAATTCGTGATTGCGTCAGTTCTTTTTTCTCAATAATTATATATAATTATAATTATTAGATTAATTATAAATAATTACAAAATAATGTTTATATTTAATTACTTATAAACTCAAAAATAAAACTCAAGTTGGATTTGGCTTTTTCAAACTTATTTTGAGCTCAAGCATTAATTCTTAAATTTTGATATGGCTCACTATGTCAGAAAATATATACATTTTGACCATATAAAAATTGATTGAAACTACAAATTGATTTTTATTTTTGAGCAAAAATATCAGTTATTTCAGAACAAAACAATGAAGCTCCAAGAATTATTATTTATTCGTGAGTTTTATTTTTTTGGTCAGCAATATTACTTATTAGTTGCATTGCTAAGTATATCTAAAAGTAATTATTATTCTGTGATTAAATTTATAAAAATCGGCAGAATATTAGTATATGCCTCGCTCTCTTAAAATTACAGTAAGTAAATAGTTTTATTAATTAAAAAAAAAAAATATTTCGGTTGAACATAGAAGTCTAAAATCCATAGATGCAATTAAAATATATTGTCGGGGACTCGACTATTGTGTTCTGAACTGTTGGAATTAAAAGAGCTGTATACTTTACTATATGTATACATTGAACCACACTGTGCACAGTGCGACCAAAGCATTAGCTAGCGTGTTCTGACTCTTGCGGCTCCTCAGCCTGGGCTCGTGCTCGTAATGTCGTCAAGAAGGCAACAACTCCCGCTAGTTTGGAGTAGTGAGTAGTTTGTGGAGCTGAGCGGCGGAGATGGAGGGAGTCCAATAGCAAAACGGTTTAGAGAATGTGGCGAATGGCACAATGCCAGGTGTTGGTTGGGGTGGTTTATAAGCAGGGCACAATTAGACGATGTGGTGTGGGGTGCAGGGGTGTAGGGTTGTAGGGCGGATGGCGTAGGGTAAAAAGGCAATGCCGAAGGAGTCGAAGTCGCGTGGCAGCATTAGCCCATAAGTCAGGCACTTGCACCAAAAGCAACACAACAACAGCAGCAACAACAAGAACAAAGCGTAATTCAATGCCCGCGACGTCGCGACTTTGGAAGTTAACGCCACGAGGAGCCCGAGTCGCTCTCTATGAAAATTGGCTCCGAGGAGGACTTTAGAGTGGACAGGCACATGAAACACAATTCAAAAACACTTTGACCGGCAAAGTTGCCAGACGGAATTTCTTCTGCATTGTGCACAACACGGCGGCGCGTTGCCAAAATAAGTCCTGCTTGAAAGTTGCACACTTTGTTTTGTTGCCAACTTTCTTGCGAGATGTTTTAATAAACTTTTGTTCGAGTTCATTAAATTCGATTCAAGTTAATGTGAGTGGCTCCCCTGGCGCCCCAAATAAGTCAGTTGCGAGTGCGAGAAAGAGAGAGAGAGAAAAACAATTGCAACTGATTGATAGCCAATTAGTGCAAGTGGAAGCTGGAGGACAGCAACTGTAAACAGCAAATGTTTGTGCATTAATAAGCGACAACCCATCGGCCTGAAAGCAAAGTGTCATTAACCTAATTGGCGCAAAAAACTGCTGAGGAGGACGAGCGACCTCAGCCATAAATACAACGCAAATGCAAGGCAAGAAGTGCAACGTGTTGCAATAAAACCAATTTACATAAAACAGGTGAGCAAAAAGCAAAAAAAAAAAGAAGGAAAAGGCGAAAAAGAAAAAATACATGGCGAACCTGTCGCTGACTCCCAAATCTACAACTACGACCAGAAGAAATGTGGCCACCTACATTTTGGCTGTGGTAAATTTCAATGCAGTGGAAATAGTTGCACATTGCTGTGCCTTGTGGCATGAATGGGAAATGGAAAGTGGGTTGGGAAATGGGCTGGGAAATGGGTGATGGGAAAGACACAACAGCCCTGTGCCACTTGAAGCCGTTAAACCCTGTGACCGGCACCGAGCAGCGGGCAACGCCTTTGGTCAGTTCCCGCAATGTGTGTGCCTATCTATGTGTATGTGTGTGTGTATGTGCACACACTTGAATACGCTAACATACTCGTACATATACATATACAAAAGTCGACACAAGTTGCCTGTAATTTCGGTCAAAGTAAAGTGGAGTTGCCACTTCTAGAACTGCTCGAACTCCTCTCGCTCGCTCGCTTGCCCGTCTGGTCACAGGCTCTGCCCATGTTGGTCATGTTGGCGAGCATTTGAAGTGCGAGGTGCATAAAGCAAGGCAAATAGTACGCGATATTTCCACACTCAAGTGGCGGGTCCAGAGCCCAGAGCCCAGAGCCCTGCGGTCCAAGACGTCGAAGGGGTGCGAGGGGTCCAAGAGCTCGAAGAGGTGCAGGGATTGTGTGACGTTGGTGGACGAGTGGACTCCTTACCCAGTTTCTCTGTTTACGAACAAAGGAGCACTGTGAAGTTGATAGTCAGACAGTTGTTGAGTTGCGTCTGGAGGGGATCTCAAGAGCAATCGGCAGTGGACATGACACGGACACATTGAGACTTGAGAGTTGCCAACATGCCGATAAGGGGCACATTCTTAGGGGTCTCCAAAATCTCAGCAGTGCAACTGCTGATCTGTGGTGTTCAATGAAATCCAGTTCTTTTATTCTTCTAGGATCATCGTCATATTGCACGGCTCTGTATCTGAACTAGGGGAAAATACAGGACAATGTAAGTCGCGACCAGAACCTCTCAGCACAGACCACTCGGGCTGACTACAAGCAGTCGAGAACTTACACCTCGTGAGCCTATCCAGCAGCAGCTCCTTCGCTCCTTCGCTTCTGAGAACGTTGTGAGTCGACGCGACATCGACAGCGTAGCGACTTTTGACCACAACAAAGAAGTCACGCAAGGCAACGGGTCGCTGAGATTGGTAGATTGCTAGATTGCTAGGTTGGTTGGTTGGCGGTGAAGAGGACAGCAGACTAGCAGCAGGCAACAGTTGAGAGGGCGCTAAGAGAGTTGGCTTGAAAGAGTCTTGAGCGAGACTCTGGCTGCACGGACAATGTCCAACGAAGAGAACGACTACCTGGACGGCCTCAGAGCTGTTGCTGCTCATGGCGATGGCGACGGCGACGGCGACGACGATGGCGATGGCAATGTGAATGGTGATGGCAATGGTGATGGCAATGGTGATGACGACGGCGGCGGCGTCGCAGCTGCTAATGGCGAGCCCGTGCTTGGTGGCAAAACAATGCCACAAATTAGTTCGCACTCACAACTCGAGGGAAGCGTTTCGCCGACTTTCACTCAGACGACCACCCAGTTCGATGATAACGATAACCGAATAAATAGTAATAATAATAGAAGCTCGTCGCAATTGGGTCACAGCAGCAACCGCAGCCACAATCAGCACAATCAGCACCTCGACAGCAACCGCAACAGTCCCACTAAGAGTCCCACACGTGGCGCCGGCAACTCGACAAGCTTCCAGATTCAGCCTCAGAATGCACATTACGACGACGATGACGATGACCTAGCAGCCGGCGACCTCCACTCGAATACTACGGCAGCTGCTGCGACTGTTGCCTCTGTTGGAGGAGCTGCAGGCCGTGCTGTCGGCGGTGGCTCCGCCCAGTTACCCGATTATTGGCAGCAGCGCAACGGCGGAGCTGGAGCTGGAGCTGGGACAGGAGGAAGTGGAGGAGTGAGCGGACTAAGTGGAGTGCAGAGCGGCCATCAGAGTCGTGCGCTCAGTCCCAGTTACTTGGATAACATGAGCGAAACATCGGAGCAACCGCCTGTTGTGCCGCTCGTACGATCCAAGTCGCGTCCAGAGATTTCCAGTGCCGCAGCCTCCCGATACTCGAATCTGTCATACTGGAAGGCTCGTCGGGTTGTCTTCTATCGCAATGGCGACCCCTTCTTCCCGGGCGTGGAGCTACGCTACCGCCCGGGCCGAGATGTCACCTCGCTGGACAATCTGCTGGACAAAATATCACCCAAAATGGATCTGCCCCGCGGTGCCCGGTACGTCTTCTCAATGGATGGCGATCGCAAATATCATCTGGACGAGCTCGAGGATGGAGCCTTCTACGTGGTCTCCTCATTCAAGGCCTTCAAGGTGAGTTCCAACTTCCTTAATGAATTTGCATTTACCCACCTCCCCCCTCTGCCCACAATTTCCTTTCTTAACATTTTTTACTCGATGCATTTTGAAGTTTAAGTGTTGCTTTCCACGTCAACTTTACTGCAAAATCAATAGAAATTTGAATATTTTGGTATAATTTTGCATACATATGTGTGTGAATATACATAAGTGTATATAAAACTATATACGCTATTGGCTATCGCGGTCAGCGTCCCACTCCAGGCCCAACCCCCCAACCAGCCAGCCCAGTTCGTCACTTGGCCTAAAAACCTCAGATATTCTCACTTTTCCTTTTGTTTTGCTCCTTTTTCTGGTGCTCCAAGGTACATTTTCGCATGCGAGCACTTTTCTTTTTCTTTTCTTTTTTTTCTCTTGCCATTCTCAGTTCCACGAGCTTGTACTCGTTTTTTAAGCACACTAACAAACCACATGTGCGTGTGTGTATGTTTGTACCATGTGACTCCAGTTAGCACCCCCTTTTGTTCTTGTTCTTGTTCTTGTTATTACGTAGTAAGGCGATTTGTCTAACATTCGTGGGAGTTTACGTGTAATACTCCACTAAGCAAAATATGGGTACATATAAGTATAGTATAAGGCTAGCATGGGACTTGACTTGCCCGACTTTGAAATTAGGTCTTGCGTTTTATGGCCACTTTTATGAAGGTATTAAGAGAGCGCCGCACTTGAAAGAGAACGTAAGAGTATAAACACTCTGACTATGACCAAGGCGAATACTCTGATTCACACAATAACAGAAACTGGGGTTGGATTTCAGGAACTACTATACTTCGAATGGAGATGCGAAACTAAGCGGATTCGAAATACCATTTTAATTTTCTCGATTTTCGAGGAATGTTGTAATTAAAATGTCGTTTTTATAGAGCTTGTACTTTACATTTTTGAAAATTAAATTAAATAACAAGACATCTCATTCAAATTCGAACATTTGGTTAAAATCTGACTTTTATTTTCTACAACTGCCTTAGAAACTGTTAGTCAAAAGTGAATACAAGGCTCTGTAGGGTATACTCGTACAATTATAGGCTTGTTGAAAATAACCTCTCTGGCTTTTTTAATCTTTTTTAGTCTCGGAGATGTATTAACTTAGATAGAAGAAAAGATTAGAAAATAATCGGCTATTAAAATTAAATCGGATATCGCCAAAATAAAAATTGCAGCAAGCTTTTTCTATGTTAAGACTACGAGTATAAAAGTTCTAAGCGAATTCACGGATTTAATTGTAATTAAACTGTCGGTTGAAACGATTAACGAGTCGAAGACGGCATTTAATATATATTGCATTCGCCTTAACAATATTCAACTCATTAAATTACTTAGTATTATAGCAAGAGAATTTATCGGCACGGAAGTTAATTGAAATCGAATCGTTTTTCGTTTTGCACAGAGGACAAATTGAAATTTTGGGCAATCATCAAGCTGCACTTCCCTTATGTCTCTGGCGAGCTATTGAACAAGTTTTTACTTCCCTTGGGTAATGTCTGAGTCGCGTCGATAGGAACTCATGCATCCATAATCGATAAGGACAAAGCCCAGCCCAGCGACAAGGCGGTGCAGTCTTGGCTTGCGACTCCACTCGTAATGGAGTCTGCCTCAGCTGACGCGCATCAAGCTCAAAAGCGGGCTGGTAAGACAAAGACCCGGTTGAAAGCCAACCGAAAGCCATTTATGTACATCTCCCTGCTTGCCTCCTTGCCTCCTTGCCTCCTTGCCACACTCCGTCCGTGGAGGCAACTGCGTGCATTGCCCGCAGCTGGTAAACAAAAGCGCAGCAAGAGCCTCCCACAGAATCAAAACTTATGACGAAGGCGGCGTCGACGGTCGCATTGCCGGCGGCGCTGTTGACGTATGGAGTTGAGTTGAGTGTGCAGCATGTAGCAAGTAGCATGCGGCATGCGGCATGCAGCTACCAGCTAGCAGCTAGCAGCGTGGGCGAACAAAAGGCAACCAAGAACAATACCAGAGCTCAGAGTATACAGTATAAGGAGTATAAGGTATAGAGTACCGAGCTCAAATGGTACGAATGCATAGAAAAACGCAGTCCTTCTCTTTGGGCGCTCTGGCACGAATAGAGGGCAATTTGGAAACTTGTGGCGTTTCACTTAGGGAAATTAAAAGTGTTTGCACGAGAGCAATAGATTGAGAGACAGAGTGAGAGTGGGTGGGAGTATTCTAAACTTTGCACCGAAAAGGCGTGAACTGCAAGTGCAGTGAACATTGCTAATAATATAAATTAATTGAGCTCCATTGTCGTTACACTCGTACGTTCAACAGGGTGGCCAGAACCAAGGCACGCAATCTGCAGCTAAATTTTGAGCAGAAACTGTTTACCAAAGCATTTATGATAATTTATTCGTCATGTGGCATGCGTGACCGACGGGGGCCTCTCGGCCGATGTGATTCTGGGTGCAGCAAATTGCAGTTTGCTTGTTAAGTCATAAAAATAATTGGTCATAAGCAACAAGGTCAATCGAGAGTGGGAGGACCCTTTACTCAGGGTCGCACCCACCCAATTTTGTTATTTGTGTCATTCTAGAGCAGAAATCAACGATAGTTGAATTTACGGAAGTTCCTTTAAAACGAAGATATGGTACACTGCAATCTGCGAGAAGGGAACCAATTGACCTGGCCGAGAAAGTCGCCGTGCCATAAATATGCCATGCAGGTGCAGCAAGCCAATTATGAATGATAGCCGACAAGGGCAACAGCAGCTCGCATGTGAGAAACTGTGGCAACACAAGGGACACGGGGAGTGCGGAGTGTGGAGAGTGGAGTGTGGAGTGCTGGGTTGGGCTCTGTGCTAATGTGAGCATGTAAGACTTCTGCTCCGCTGCCTCGTTGCTTCGTGCTGCACCCCAAATAAGAAACAAAATGGACACGAGAAGCTTATGAATTTCAAGCCAAGCCAAAAGAAATTAAGATTTTTGGCGCAAACGTGCGCGGCATGCCAAAAGCGAAACCTCTGCACTGCGAATGCAGCACGCAAGGTCAGCCATCGAGCATCGGACATGGCGAGGCATGGGGAATGGGGAATGGGGACTGAGGAATGGGTCATCAGGCAACAGGCGCGTTGTAATTAACTGCAAACAAGCGCACACGAACGCAGAGGCACGAAGAGCACGGGGCATATGAGATTTGACGTCAATTATTTTTTCTTCGTTGTGGCCAAAACAAAAGCCACTAAAATTATGGCCATCAAGCGGCAGAGTGACATATGAGCGAGATTACACCAAACACAAAGAGACCCTGCATCCGCATCCGCATCCGCACCCAAGTCCAGCCCCTGACAGCTCCCAACGGCGCTTGATGAATTTCGCAAGCATTTCGTGATGCATTCGTCCGAGATATGGACACAAATTGCGAATTTCCATAACCGCAATACGATCTCATCTCGTTTCAGTTATCTGGCTCATAGTTTTGGCTTTTGTTAATGCAACGATGTGACGTTTCTTTCCATCATTTTTCCTGCTCGGCAAACAATGCGGCTGACTACTTATTGGATTCCTGACAGCGCCAACATTGACGTTCCGTATTGCACGAAGTGATTTACTTCATTTAACATATTGGCGTGGCTAAACAAAAGAACCGTCTAAAACACATAAGAGTCCAGGCGCTGCCAATTAAAGTCTTTTCGGGTTAATGCTGTCATTTTCACTTAAGCCGGAAAAAAATTTCAAGCATCCCAACTCCTATCAGGAAACTTTTCTGTGTAGGGATTTAATTAGCAATTTTCAGATGTATGTACTTGAATATTTAAGTCTATGATCCAATTGCAACAATGTGAAGTCACTTTTATACTTACTGAAATCGAAATTAATGGCGATCGTATTTCAAACATGCAATGCCTTTTGTTCCAGCAAATTAAAGTAATTTCTTTTAACAAATAAAACATGTAGCATTTCCTAAAACAATATATCCGTCATTCTTTCCGTTTATTCTGGTCATTTTCTTCTGTTGTGTCAGTCCGTCCGACTGTGTGAGAACCTAGATCACAGAGACTATAAGAGCTAGATATAGCTATAAGTTTCAAGCAATGTAAGTGCCTAAAAGCATGCAATAAGAAATATTTTAAATTTATTTAAAAAAGTAACGGGTATTATTTTTTAAGTAACGGGTATAACAACTCTGTGCGGATTTCGGAAGCAACATAATGTAAAGCAGGAAGCGTAGAAGGGGCAATGCCCCTCCCCCTGCCTACATCCATGTTCGTAAGATGCAAGAATGTGTGTCAAAGGCCTTGGGGCGCTTGCAATTATGGTGAAAGCCCCACAAACGACAAGCACAGGCCGGATAATTTGCTTACGTAGTCGCAAGCTAAACGCCTATTAATATTACGCATACGCCACGTTGCAAGCGCATTGATTTGGCAAATGTGACCCATATGCACATGGCGTTGTTGTTGGCGCTAAACACAATTAGGACCCCGCTGCATAGTCATGAATGAGATTTTGACAAGGTATTAATAGGCACTTTAATAAATTACTCGCCCGTCAATTATAGGGTCTTATCGAGTCACAACAAACACACATATAGTATGTATGTAAGTACGTGTCGTGCTATTTAAACGCTATGCAGGCACTCGACGCATTCCAAATTGTGTGGTCCAGGGCTAATCTGTTGCTTTAATTGAAATGCAGGGGACGTGAGGGGCGACAATCGCTGATGAAATAAATAATGCGGCTATGCTCGCGATGTGAAAATTTGTAGGTGTTGAAATTAAAAACACATGACCAAAACAACCAGGGCCAGAGCTCGAACCAATAATAACAATTATTAAATGCAATGGAACACAAATTGAAAATAATAAAGCCACATTCACACCCACACTCTCAAGAGTCACAATAACAAATTGTTCAATTACAGTGGCTAACAATCTCTATTCTGTCGTCGAATTTTGCACAACACCTACATGTGTCAGATATGAGAATACATGACTGTAATTTAATTTAGCATTGGAAATTACTTAATCTAATTTTGTTTTGATTGAATTTATTATTAAACAAACATTTTTTGTACATATCTTCAAATTTTGATCAATGCATTTTAGTGTTTTGCAGTTTTTAATATTTTTCGTATTATTTTTGTTGTTTTTAAATACAAATAGTATAAGTGTAACATCAAAAACCAAAAATACAAATAAAATTTTAACATAAAAAAAAAAACATTTTAGGACACTTCATACAGTTTTAAATTTTCTTTTCTATACATTTTTTTTTATTTATTTTCTTATAAGTCATAACTCATTACTTTTATTTGCTTTGCTTGTCTTATTTTGTATTTAGCCCCGATGTGCGTTTCCCGTCGGCAATTTTTAGACATACAAAACTACAAAAATAAAATGTTGTGTTCTTACAATCAAGATGATTTCTCTATTATAAGGCATCCATTTTGAAATACCTAGAACTTAAAGATTGTAAAGGGTATAATTAAAGCTAGAAAAACAAAGTGTTTGAATGAGACTTATTTTCCATACGACTTTTGGCTAACCATATGTGGTAAATTGCATATATGTATGTGTGTAGGCAATTGAATCGGGAGTATAGAGTTTTATTCTCAATTTAAGAACAGCTCATGTGATAGAGATATGCATACTCAATGTTGGTTTTGTGTGATTGCATTTCATTGTCGACCATTGTGCCACAATCATCAGCCATCTCCCATCACCCATCGGCATCCGCCATGAGGCAAAAAGCAGCCACCCACAGAATAATAGGACTCGGCGTGAACCACCAACGGAGAGAGCACTCTCGGCTCTCGACAGCCGCCGGACATGGCTGTATAAACATGACAATTTAAAACGCATTACAGTGTGGCAATTAATTAAACTGTCATTGGTCGCAAGATTCAGAATTGCTCGCGTGCAAAGAGTCAAAATAAATTGTGTACAAGGCCAGAGCGAAAAAAAACACAGCATTGCATTAAATATAGCGAACCGGGCAGACGGTTAGTCAGATGGACGGGCGGATGGTCAGATGGACGGCCGTGGGATGATGGTCAGGAGGACAGGGTGACTGCCGGGCAGCAGTAAAGCATTGCGTGAATTTATTGAATTGTAAAAAGAACATATATCAGCGTTTTTAATTGCTGCTACAGCAATGGCAACAGCAATTGTAGATGCGAGACAAACAACAACGGGGAGTGTCCTTAAATAAATAGCAGAGGACAGTTTTAAACTGTTGCAACGGTTGCAACTATAAAACTTTATTGACTCGACATAAGTACATAAAAGGGGCTGGAAGATGAGCTGGTGCTCATTCGCATTAGCAACTTACTCGGACTCCGACTCCGACTCGGACTCGATTCAGGCTAATAAAGACTACTTCTATGGCCAAGCAGAAAACAAGCCAGAAGAAGTAAATGTTGCATACACAGAGCCAAGTTCTTCGCGTTGAGGCAAAACAGAAAAAAATTGGGGGAATCAGGGGGACTAAACGTTGGCAGTATCGCAGTTTCCGTTTATGGCCAACCACAGACAGGGCCTAAAGCTTAAGCTAGGGACAGAGCCAAATGACAGTAATTAGAAATTGTTGTCTTTTTTCGGCCTGTGGCTGATGCCAAAAAATAAGTGGCCAACTGGCAACTGGCAACAGCAGCTGAAATAAATGATCACAAATTTTATACAGCGACAAAAGCCAAAGTACCTAAACTGTTTATCCAATTTAAGCAGCAAAGTGAAATTTGCAAAATAAATAAATTATTCACAGGCAACCTCCTTACAAACAAGAAGAAAGGACAGGAAGGCGGAACAACTAAACTGCAATCTCTGCTTCTGCTTCTTCGTTCTATTCCTATTCCCATTCCTATTCCTATTCCCATCCCCAATCCCATTCCCATTCCCATCATATTTTCATAACTCTAAGCCTGACGTCAAGGGATTTGTTTAAACTATGCAAAACAACTCAATTCACCGGGCGTCGCATTGCAAAGCTGCGAAGTAGGCAACCATTCTCATTGCCCCCAAAGCGCGCAGCAATAAAACACAGACAAGGCGGCAAGTGGCAAGAGGTATGAGGCACGAGGCATGAGGCAAGAGGCAAACGGCATTGGTGTCGCCTGGGTGGGGAACGGAAAACGACGTCTTCAAGTTGAATTGATGGCGCAGACAACAAATTCGACTTGTGTGTTGTATTCCATTGTGCGCTAATGGTGAAAGTTGTCAAGCGGCTCAACTCGAGCGGTCGAAGGGGGAGGGAGGCGTCAGTCGGGCGCTGGGGTACACTTCCGTTGTTTTTCCTAGACAACTTTCACTCTAAAAGCCTCCTGGACAAGGGAGCCATATTGAACGTTCTGTGATGAATTACTAATCTTGACATACATTGTTTTGGCAAAACTTTGCACATTTAACTATCGAATTCAATGACAGGTATTTAGTCTTGCCTGTCATATTTTACATTGTAGGCAAAGAGTCATAATAGTAAACAATGCATTTCATATCAATAAATAGCGGTTTAATATTGGAAGTCAATCTCATTTGAATGTATTAAACACTTTTAAGTGTCCAAACAAGTCGAATCAGACATTAGTTTTATCGCTTATTGTAAGACCAAGATCATTGAAATTTATACAGCTGAAATTTGGCCACAGCTCTGTTCCGTTTGACAAAGATAAACGATTCCAATATGGCTCATATTTTGCGCACAATTGTTGGTTTGTGGCCCACAGTAAGACTTACTACTCGTACAGCGACATATTGAAAAGTTTCAGAATTTGCAAACAGTTGTACCGCACCGCCAACCACAAGATCGTGAGCTGCCCAAGCTGCCAGCTAAGCTGGAAAGGCCCAAGTTGGTCACGTCGTCGTCATCGTTGTCGTTGTCGTTGTCGCTGTTGTCGTTGTCGCTGTTGTCGTTGACGTCGACGTCGTCTAAAACTTATGAGTTTTGAAATGAAAACTGGTGCAAGCGGAAATGCAATTGAAACGCCGCCATTGTTGTTTTTTGTCGTGTTTGTGGACGTGAATGTGGACGTGGATGTGGATGTGTGTCGACGACATCGTCGTTGTTGATGGTTAACGTGTCACAGTCCCCGTCATCGGCATCGGTAACCACATCGCCTTCGCCTTCGCCTCCTTGCCGTAAGCGTGTGTGGCTGAGTTGCGGCTTTCATATAAAGTTACTTTCTAAGCTATTTGAAAATGCCATTAGAGTATATCACACACACACACACATACATACACACTGCTGTCAAGACATTCCCTGAGTTCCCTCCCCGCCTTCCTTTGTTTGCTGATGTTGGTGTTTATGTATGCACTGCAATATTCTGCGCCATATTGTCGCCATATCGCCTGTGGTCTAACGGGCTCAAACTTTCCAGCGGACTTTTGCACGGACATAGGCGCAACTGGCCAAGTGGAACAAAGCGTCAGTTGGAGTACGGACAGCAGCGGGTAATGCGGTTACACGGGTTCGAGTTCGAGTTCGGGTCCGGGTCTGGGTAACACGAGAAGCGTTTTAAAAGCTGTAACTATAATTTGCGAAGCGCGGGATAAGCCCGTGCAAATCCTTCTCCTTCTCGCATATGATTCATATAGCAAGTGTAGTGCGGAGTGACATTAATTATATTTAATTCAAGTGTGATGAATGCCTTTTAGCACGGTCCATACACGGGCCATACACCGTGGGGCCAATTGATATTATTCAAATTACAAAATACAAATACATACAAAGAAAAGCCTTGACGAGGCGTATAAATCAGGGCGCAAATCGTCACGTGCTCTAAATTCATTTATTTGCTTCGAGTTATTTCGAGAATCGAGTCAAGGCACAACACACAGAGTCTGTTCCAAAAATAATAACAAATCTAGGCTAAGTAGCCACAAGTAAACGAACCATTGTAATTACCGACCACATGTACGCCGAGTCGACCACGACGGAGATGACCACATACGCCCCCCGGGAGCCCCCCGAGAAATCCACATTGCGTGACTTTTGGGCCAAGGAGTCGGCTGTGAATGCCTTTCTGCAAACATCACAAGTAAATACACAATTCCTTGTCCAATTGTCCGATTGTCCGATTGTCCGATTGTCCGCTGTGAGATGAAGAGGTGTGAATGCAATTGGAAAGCGAGTATTCGTATTCATTGGGATGCATTCAAATGCATCACGATTCACACATCACGAGTTGCATAACTGATGCTACATTTGTTGCATTTTAAGTGAACTGATTAAATGCCAAAGTGATTTAAGTGCTTTGGGAATGCTTACTCAGGCCACATTCATAAATTGAAAATTCTCAACTTTTGCCACATTTGCTGCATTTGCAACGGGGCAACAACAAATGCAGCAACTGCAAGAAGAACAAAAACAAGACCAAGATGGTGAAGATGCAGATGCAGATGAATGTTTAACATTTCAAACGCACACAAACTTTGCAGTTATAATTTATCAGATTTGAAAGTTGAGGCAGTTTTCAACAATGATATGTGCATAGTTATGAGCTGTCTTGAATATGAATACGAGTATTTATGCGTTGAGTGCACTCACAATCCCTGTGTCCATCATCCTTGTCGTCTAATTAAATCAGTTAGCACATGAATCCTTAAGACTATTCCGTCTCTAATTCTTCTATTATAGTATATCCTTTGAATAATGGCCTGACAATGCTCCTCAATTAATTTCTGTTCGCTTTCTCGAAATAATTCAAACTGGATATCATCCTGTCTCTCTCTCTGGCATTATTTAAATATCCTTAAACAATCGCTAAAGTTGCAAAGCTGATAAAAATTACAAATTCATCGCAGCACCAGGACAGAGAGACACTTGGGAAGCATGCAAGTAGGCAAATGCAGGCAGGCCCAGGTTACATTTGAAACGGAAACGGAAGTCAAATAATTCCGACACGTATGTCCATGCCACTTTGCTCTGAAATGAAACGCACACAAAACGCAGAAAGAAATATGACTCCGTTTCGAAAATTTATGCTAGCTACAACAACAGGGCATAGTCACACCCCCGCACACACACACACACACACACACATATACCGATGTATACTATTTCTACATACTTAGTACAATGTCGCACTCATATGGTTGGCAAGCAAAATATTCGAAACTTTGCATATGTATGAGAATGAGGATGGGGGTTGAGGGTTGAGGCGGCTTGAGGAGAGACAGAGACTACGTATACGAACTGTGGCGCATTACATTTGTAAAATCTGGCACACGAATGCAATAAATCACAACACACAGCACACACACACACACACACACACACACACACATACAAATATGCACATAATGGTTATTATTAGTAATGCAAGCGCGTAGTTTGCCACTTCTCAGACTCGAAGAAGAACTGGGAAAATTATTAGGGTCACATGTGTAAAGGGATATTTCCTTATTAACCCCGACACAGCAAATGGATGTGTGCGCCTGTGTGTGTGTCAATATATACACAATTTATATTGTGGTGTGGTGTTCTGGTCGCGGCAAGTCACAAATTATTATGGTGTCAAATAATGAGGCAAAGTGTCAAATTTGCATGCACAGAATGTTGCAAGGCCAGTTTGTTATTTTGAAAGGGATCAAGATGCATAAATTAAATCACAGTGTATGATAAATGAAAGGGGATCCTTTTTGTAAAGCAAAGATGTTCGTCTTTAAGCCACCTCCTCTCACCTCCTTCTTTCCTTCCCCTGACTGTCTACAAGTGCATGTATCCATTGCAAAATACTAATGGAAACTAGAGTCATCTGGAAGTATAATAGTGGAAGTTGGAGCAAATAAGTGTATACTTTACTGCATACTTGGCTATTTGTCTGCCTTAGAGAACGAGAGAGAGGGAGAGAGAGAGAGACGGGTCAACTGAGTGGCATGCAACAGCTAACTGATACCTCTTACTCCAACTCTGACAATGGCATAATATATTGGTGTCTAAGCCAGGCAAGTCGAGGGTGGGCGGACGAGCATCCAGGCACAATGCGAAAAGAGTTGCAGTTACTGTTACAGTGCCTGTTACGTGTTGTGCCCCTTGTGCTTGCCACTTGCATGTTGACGCGTCTTCTGTCACACATGATGAAAATAATGGAGCAGAAAATGCCACTTGGAATGGTAAGGACATATGTGATATATATGCAACCATACACATAAATATTTGTGTATGTATGTGTGTGCATGTGTGTGTGTATGTGTGTGTCTATGGCCACATGACCACCCACAATTGTACATTTGTACATGGTCTAAACGTCAAGTTGTCATGCCCGAAATGATTTAGTAAAGTTGGCATTCCTACGCGTTTTCCAGCACTCATTAACGTGCCACTGGAGACAGAGCGACACGACGACACGACGACACAACGACACGAAATGCAATTAGGCAACACTGGCAGCCTCTACTGCCACTGATGAGGTGGCAGCACTGGGTTGGGGTTAGGCTAAGACCGGGGTAAGAAAAGCGTATTTAACACATTCATCAACAATTTGTCAGCATTATGAAAAACCAGCTAGGGATTGGGATTGAAATCGGGGTCGGAGTCGGAGTGAGGGGATGGGATAGGTAATTTGCAATTTGCATAACGTTTATCGGACAACAAAACAGCGCCCCAATGTCAACCGAGCAAAAAAATCGCACGGCGCCTCAACTCAACGTAATTAAATTCAAATCAGCTTATGAATTTCTGTAACGCTATTCCCAATTTAATATTCCTCCCACAAGTACCTCAACCATTTCTTCGTCTCTTCTGTGGGACACAATGAGTCGAGTCACCCAGACATCTAATGGACAACTCAAGATTGAAGGTCAATCAGAATCGAAATATAACAAACTGAGAGTGACATTCGAATTTGAATTTGTACTTATTTCCTGCACTGATTCGTTGTGAAGAAGATTCGGGTCAGAAACAGACTTGCCAATTACCATTGAGACCCCCTCGGTGAATATGCCAACTACTTTTCATGTACACATTCCCTAAACTTAAAAAATAAGAGTTATGTCAAAGTTGGCCTTCACTCGAATGGGAGCACTTCACTTCAAAGTTAAAGCCAGTGCTGACGTGGCCATTAACAAACGGCGCGCATGTAGGAAATAATTAAAATAAAATACAAAAATCAGAAACACACATCATATACGCCAAGTCCCAGTTTTATAAATCATAAAAAATTATGTATAATATGCGTGCGGCAAGGAATCTACAAAGTTGTGAGAAATGGCAAAAAACTCACACACACTGGGGGAACCACAAGCGGGCGGATTATAATGGGTTGGAGGGGGCGTGTGGAGGCCTTTGGCAATCGTTTCTTAGGTCATAGCCACAATAAAGGGGTTACCCACACAAATGGCCCGGACTCGGCTACAAAGGGACCAGTCTCCGTTGTCGTCTCCATCTCCCTCGCACTCTCTATCCACATCTTCGTTTCAGACGGCAGCGCGTTTCATGCACTGGAATAATTAAGCCATAAACCTCGACCTCTTTCTAGCCAGCGAGCTACAACTTTCTTTGGCCTTTTTGGCCGACTTGTGAGCTTGAAATATTTACACCTAAAGCAAATAATAAATGCTGAAATTATTTATACACACACGCACACACACACACATACACAAGAAAGAAACCAACAACTCCGACTTGAAGCTGACAATCAGCGACGAATGGACGCACGTCGATGGCCGACGGAATGGCGGCGATAAGTCACCAGCCATGCCACTTCCGCACGAATGTTGCATAAAAATATTCGGTGCTTTGCGAGGCCATCAACAACCCTGGCAGAGGGTCGGGCTTAGGGGGAGGAGGGTGTGTGGTGGGAACTCGAGTAATCGTGGCCGAACAATAAACAAACGAAATAAAACATAATAATAACGCAACTATCGTATCAAGGACGCATAAATGAGCCAAAGAATGTGCCAATTGAAACTACGAGTATTTAAGAGCAGCGCAATAAGCTGGCAACTGAAAACCAGCATCTAAGGCAAGGAAGGAGTCTGCCGTTGTTGCCTCCTGCCTTGCTGCTCCTTCCTCTTCCTCTGTCCTCTGTCCAGAGTCAAGGAATTTTTTCGAGTATACTTGTAGCTGAAATATGCAAAAAGCTTGTGTCCAAAAGTGGGCGGGGTAAAGGAAATTGCGAGTATTATTATGACTTTTATTAATTTTTCTTGCCCAGCTGGCTCTTGTGTGCTTCTCTTTCTCTCTCTCTCTCTGCCTCTTCATCGGCCCCTCTCGCTCGCACTCTTTGTTTCCCTACTCGGTTCTCCTACCTTGTGGCATGGAGCACTTTTGTTTCAACTCAACTTTGTACATTTTTTGTTCAGTACGAGAGAAACGGCAACGGCTGTGTCCAGTTCAAGTTTTTCACTAAACAACTTTGCACGCACGCGTTGGCCAGAAGCAGAAGCTGAAACAGGGCCAGAAGCAGACGCAGAAGCTGAAGCAGGGCCAAAAGAACTAGTTGAACCGGCAGCAGCCTTACCGGCAATTGTGGACTCTGCGGTTTGGCTTTGGATTTTTGATTTATGTGCGCCAAAAACTTTAAATTGTGTGCTTCACAGTAATCATTTTGCCAAGGCATAAAATCGGTAAAGTTTTATTAACAAGTTGAGCCCGGTAAGCGACAACCAAAGGCAGACAAAGAGTCTGATTGTGAGTGTGAGTGTGAATGTGAATGTGAATGTCAGTGTGCTAGTGTGAGTTTGAGTGTTGGCCATGATAACGACAATAGAAATTGAAAATATGAGAATGCCCTGACGATGGCCCGAAGTTGCTGCCTGTTGTTGTTGTTGCTGTTGTTGCTGTTGTTGTTGCTGCCAACAAAAGTATGCAACACTAAGTTGACCATTGCCATAGTTTCGGCAGACAATGCGAATTATTTTGGCCGATTGTGTCGCTTTTATGAACATTTTTGGAATACCATAAAGCTCCCAGCCCCTCGAACATCATGAAATGCCCCACTGTGCCTGAGTATTCGTTTATGTGAGTGCGAGTGTGAGTGTGAGTGTGTGTACTCGTTGCACCTTTCACAGGAGCCAATCCCTGTGGATGATGCCAAAAACTGAACAACTACACATACATACAAGTGAACATATGAATATATTTATTGAACTTGTATGTTACATATTATTCAATTCTCTTTTTCTATTTCCATATTGTTCATTATTGGAGCACTTCTATTGAACATTGTAGTGTTTTATATTACCGCCATTGTTATTGTTGTTGCTGTTGTTGTTGTTGTTGTTGTCTTCATACACAAAATGCCCATAAAATGTAACTGTCTATGTGTGTATGTGTGTGTTTGTTTGTTTATTGAACCACAGCCAGAGAACGTGTGCGGCGTATTTATTTTGATACGAGGTCCAGTCCAGTCTAGTTGGTGACACAATTGATTGGAAAAACATTAACATTACTCTCGTGTTTGTGTTATTACGTGTGTGTGTGTGTGTGTGTGTGTGTGTGTGTATGCTTTGTGTGTATACCTAATACATGTTCAACTTAAGTTGATTGTCATGTCAAGTTGACAGAAAGTGTGACAGACTCAAGATTAGACCTTCTATTGTTGCTAGTCTATTGTTCATTTCATTCCAGCTGGTATATTGTCTCAACTCTCTCTCGGATTAAAAATGTATACCGAATTGCCCAGTTTTTCAATTTGAACGATATCAACTCACAGTAATTACATACATCAATGAATCAATTGTTTCCTGAAGCATTTGTTGCATCCTCTGATGCAACAGGCGAGCAATCTGATGTATTCACACAAATAATCCAAGTCACTAAGTTCTTAAAACGATTTACTAAATTGGTTACTTTTTAGGCAGGTAAATTATTTAATGAAAATAAACTTTTTTCAGAATTTCTAGAATTTGTTCATTTGTGTTAAATCTAATGTCTTTAGACTTAGCAAGACTTCATTTCAACATCAATCGTTCATCAAAATTGTCTTCTCCCTCTGGGCTTTGAAAATTGATGACATTCAGTTACAACAAAGGCAAACAAAATCAATTTTATTCAATTATGAAGTCGAAACATTGCGTTACACTCCAACAGCTAAGAGAATTTATTTTCACCTGCTTGAGCCCTTGAGAAAAATATTAAAAAAAAACCTAAACATAGAAACGGAAGCTGAAATTCAGTCAGTGAACTAAACTTCACATATTTCATGTTACATAAAAGTAGAATAGATTTTATATCTGTAAACAGAGCATCAGATACAGATACAGAATAACAGGACACTTAAAGGGGCAGCACATGTTGCTGTCGGCTCTAGGCACAATTTTGATACAGGCAAAAACTAGTTACAAATGCCATAGTCGATCGAACGCGTTTGTTAGAGACCCTGTATTTATTGTGAAAGATGGGAAATTAACTACAATAAAATAGAAATGATGCAGTTAAAAGTAGTACCACTAAGCAAACAATACTCAACCTAAATGATTTTGAGGTGGGCAACAATCGGATGCGTTATCTAATAGATAGTTATCAAACAGAAAATAACTGTTACAGCTTTTAACCTATGTTAACCTATTTTAAGATAAAAGCCTTACCAAATACCAGACGGATGCTCGATTCAAAGATGATGAAGAAATATAAACTTATTCTGGAGTCTACTTTTACCTGTTACGCCCGTTTGATTTACAATTTTAATATACCCTTTGTACTATCATAGTACAGGGTCTAATTATTCTGTGTGAAGGATAATTATTTTGTGAAATTTCAAAGGAACAAAATAACAATGAAAGTTTGCTAGAGCTAGGGTGTCACAGAAAGAGAAAGCAAATTGTGTAATGAAAGAGTGAGGAAATAAGAAGTCTAATTCATACAGTTTCATTCACAGTCGAAAAACACGATATACCACCATAACATAAAATGCGAGCAAGAACAAACAAAATGAAAGAAAATTGAAAAAGCAGCTGGCCAGTAAGCTGCACGGAGGACATTGAAGAATGGCCGTAGGCAACGATATCAAAGCGAAAAACTAGCGAAAGCCCCATATACAAGTTCATACTATTGTGGATACGTTTGTTTCTCTGATGGTGTAGGGGGGGTGTTGGGAGGAAGGGAAAGGAATTGGTGAGAATGCGTGCTACTTGCAAGTGAAACACAAATACTACCGACATGGTAATAAATATCCATATAAGCCACTTCAAAGTGAAAAGCAATAAGCTAAACTACCACATCAACTTACAGAAGAGCCACCAGACCAGTCGGACCCGGACTAAGACCCGTACTCATACCGAGAGCAAGACCGAGACCGAGACCCGGACGAGTTGGGACAGCAAGTGCCGGTAAATACAACAACAACTACACATTCAGGGCAAAAATTGCTTGCAATGCATACCAATACCATTACCAATGCCAGAGCCAGTCCGAGTATGAGTTCCAATACCAATACCAATAGGAATACCAAAACAGCGCCAAAAGCAAAGAGCGAAAGTGCCAAAGTCGATGGTATAAGCTGGTGTGCGTGTGGGAAAACCCAAGAGTGCTTCTTTGGCAGCACGGCAAGTGTCGATACAACTCGCCACTCGTGAGAAGCCGAAGTGCTGAGCTGCGAGAACTCGTAGTATCAGCTGTAACCACGACTCTCGACTCTTGTCAAGTGAAAGTTGGGCCATCGACAAGAACTCGCCGTATCAGATCTAATGAGACAAGATTGTCCTTAAGGATGTCATAAATGTAATATGATGTTTGCTTAGCAAATCGAATATTGATCATATTGATCATGTTAACACTGACTTGACTGCAGTCCCCAATAACATAAAATGCTACAAGTGCACATAAATTAAAACCAAACAAAACAGAGCACATTCCACATTTTGGCGCGCATTTAGCACTGCTGAGTGTAGAGCGCCACCCAGCGTCGAGTGGCGGTACTAACCAGTCGTGGAGCAAACACAAAAGCATTTACTAACACAACGATACACGGCAAGCGGACACAACAAAATGGCAGCTAATGTTCGCGGCTCGAGATTGGTGCTGATGATTTGGGAAAACAATAAATAAATACAAGTACAACTACAAACACAACAAGAACAACGACTACAATTGCCATTACGATTACATGTACATATACACACTCGTAAACATGCACGCGAATGTGCGAGTGTGTAAAACAAAGTCGTGATGGAATAAACTCGAGCGTCGATTTGAATATGCTTTATGTATGCATGTATGCGACACGTGTGAAATACACGCTCTCTCTTCACACACAAATACAGTCTGTGTATGTGTATGTATACCTGGTCAGTGGACGGTGAATAGCGTAACGTAACGTAATGTAACGTAGCGTGACGTGGCGTGGCATGGCGTAGCCGTGGCGTGGCGCGGCTTGACTTCTCGAACAATTGAGCCTTTGGATTTGAGAATTTCAGGCACTTAGCTGCAGTCGCTGAGCGAACGCGAAGGAAACCAAAGCTAAATACATACGAGCAAAGTGGCTCCCGGGCAAAAGCAAAGTACAAGTTGAAGTTTAAGTTAAAGTTACCATTTAGCGGGTCGCTAAACCTGGCGACAAACGAATGTTACCCAGGCTGGTAGTGGCAGTAGTTGTAGTAGTAGTCCAGGTAGCATCCGGTGTTGCATAAGTGCGAGCTGCCTCAAATCGAGCACTCCAGTCAAGGCCTGGGCAAGCAATCAACTAATTTAAAGTGCCATTAAATTTAAATGCTTTCAATTAACTCACTTTAAAAGGCAGCCCGATGCAGTGAGCGCTTAAGCGGTGCGAGCACAGCTGAGCAGGCGAGAGAAAATTACGTTTATTTATTATTAACTTAATGCTGTGCTCCATTGTTGTTGTTTCTGGTGCTGGTCTTCTGTTTTTGTTGTTATTGTGAAAGAGAACTGCAACTGCAAGTGAATTAAAAGCAGAAAGCCAACTAAAGTGTGCAAACAGTCGCACCCACAGAGCGCTCAACAACAACAATACGACAACCCTCAACCCCCTTTTACCAACTCATCAACGGACAGAAGAAAAACTTTCGCTTAAATGTACATCGACGAGGATAGCGAAGAAAGTTCGCCCTTTGTGATGCTCACATCGCCGTCCAAGTCTTGGGTCAGTGTTCAGTGTAAACAATGATGCCACTTACCCACACACCCACCCACACACACACACACACACACACACACACACCCATCCACAAGCTCACCACCATCCGCCGACACACATCTCTTAATTTCACATTTCTTTTTTCAGCCATTTGACGTATACACAGAGAAAAGCTGAAAAAAAGCGAAAGAAGTTGGCAAAAAGTTTAAATGACTTTTGTTGTTTTTCTAAGTGTTTTTTAATGGTCTACGTGTGCAGCCTGTGCGGCAGCCTTTTTGACGTGCCGTATGCGCAATTTTAAATATTTTACTTGACGTCTCTGCGGTTGTCCTATAGGTACATAAATACACACATATGTATTTGCTCGTCCCTAATCTGGCATCCTTCATATTTGGTGTGCAACAAAAGGCAGTCGTAAATTTCTCAAATTTCAATTTTAATTACTCAGATGCAAATATAAGAGTGGTATATATACGTTGTTATTCTCTTCTAAAACTTCATTGCAATATAAAAAAATGATTCAAGCGATTCAAAGATCGAATGCCCTAAGAAAGTTGTTAAGCAAACTTTCAACATTCCAACATCAGCTAAGTATTTCCATTACTTTTAGTTATTTAATCCACGTTGTTTTCTCTGTTGTTTTGGAACTGAAACAAACATCGAGTTAATGGACGTTAGTTTTTACAATTTAACAACAATTTTAAGGGCATAAAATGTTAAAAAAATATTGAAATTAACTGGGAAAAACATTATTTTTTTTATTAAATTGAACAGCGATTCGAGCGCAAAACTTGCGTTTAAAAGTTCTTGCCGCCTGTTCCCCAAAGGTTGTACCTTGGCTTTGAATAGAGCCCTTGAATTCTTCTTATATGCAGTTGCTTTTACGTATATTATTTACATACGTGTAAGCAAGTATCTTAGCTTTAAATACATATTTATAAATGAAAGACAAGTTAAAAATGTGGTTATGGTTAATCAGTCCGATTCTCTTAAATAAAGCCCAAATAAAACATCTCCAATGTTAAAATACCTTAATGATTTACATCCAGAGAGTTGCGACTTGCATGGAAAGATTAGGAGCATACTATTTAAATAACATTCTATGTTTCTATTGTGACGCAATCCGCATATTGTCAACATGAGGCTATGACTACGGGAGAGGGAAGTGTTGATTTAGCACCCGAAGAACAGAATGGTTACAAGACCTCATACACATATACAGAAGTATTTATTTGTTTACATGATATTTGTCTAACTATTTATTTGTTTTCGGCAATAAAAATTCAATACCCTTGAGCAATAATAAGCGCTGCGATTATCGAAAGCGACGAGAAAGCTCATAAAATAATATTAAATATGCTCCAAATGTGGCCGTGGGGCCACCCCAAATCTGCGTCCGAGATTGAGACCCTCGACAGAGCAGAGCTCAGCACAGCTTGTTGTACGATGTTTTGTCGTTCTTGATGGCTTCAATGAATTTTCTGCGAGGCTGCACCTCAAACGAAGGGCTTTGAAGTTACGCTTAGAGTCTCTCCTTCGTCCTTCGTCCATCGTCCTATTGGCACTCCCATTTCTCCGGGCTTCTTCGAGTTGCTGAAAGTTTAATTGAGCGCGTAATTTAAGCTTTTGCTAAACTGCTATTTGCTAAGTAGCTAGCATAGCCATGCTCCTAAGTGCGGTAGTTAAAGTGGCCGTTTAGAATGCCTTTCGATTGGTTCGATTTGCAAAGTACTCCTTAAAGAACGCATTTCTTACTTATTCTGTCATATGTAGTTAAATATAAATATTTATTTATTACCAACTAAGACTACATGCTGTTCAATTTGTTCGTTATCTTTTGGAGTAAATAATATTTGGCAGCTAGATAACGGATTTATACACAAATCTGCAATATCTTACCTAACAGATGAATAATAAAACAATAGGTATTTGCTTTTTTATTATGAGTTTTTAATTGGATTCATAGTGCATATGGATCATACGAGTTCCTGTTGTGGGCGAGGCTCATATTTGGGCAGTTCACGTGCTGTGCCCATCATTCATGGCACACACACATATGAGTTTCACTTTTTGCAGTATTAACTTGGGGATTGGGTGGATACGAGTCGCAATTCGCACCGAGAGTCAGGACAGTCAGTCTCTTGCCGATATTTTAGCATTTCGTTGAATTTCAATTTCAATTAAAAACCTTGATTTTGATTGTAACACTCGGCACATGCTGTGCGAGAAAGTCCGCACAGGCTTCATTTGGATAATACATAAAAACATTCATATGAACAAATGTATATGCTCGTACATATATAAAATGTGTGTGCTTTTTTTAACATATATTTTGATTATACTCCGACTACAGTCGTTATTGGGGTCAGGTCGGTCAGGGGTGGGACGTCGGACGTCGGTCGGTCGGTCGGCGCTGTCACAAAGCATTGTACAAATGTTGGCTGAAGAAATAAGTTTAAAATGAATTTGCATTAATTTCAATTTGAGCTTTTGTTTCTTGAGCTCCTGCGGCATTTGGATTTTAAAATTATTGTGTGTGCCTTTTTCGAAATCTAATAAAGTCGCAGTCGCAGAGGTAAATTAAATTAAATTAAAAATAATTGGACTCAAGGAAATTAAAAATCAATTTAAATTCAACATTTTATATTCTATCCAAATATTGTTAAATATTTTGGTAAACTGCTTAATGAAATGCATATACTTCTATGACTTAAAATGTTCCATTTATTCTATATGTTGATCGTAAAGTTGTATACTAACTTAAAAGAGCCAAAATATGACTCAATAATGCGAATCGGGCTTTATACAATAACATACACAGCAATAAATAAAATACTTCTTTTAGTGCTCTTAAAACATTCCCATTTCTCTGAGAAATGAAAGCTGATTGATAATTAATGTTGGATACATTTTGTTGCAATTAGTTTTGCTTAAACCCAATATTTCTGGGCCCATAGGTTGAGTCAATAATTGGAATTAAGCTTAATTTTGTTTTAAACTCCCTATTATTTTATTCATCACGCATTCAGTTAATTACGTCGAATAATCTTGTGCCAAAAGTTGATGTCAAAAGGGATTAAACGAAGTCGGCTTGGACTGGAGATATCAATACGGTCTGAATCATGGGCTAGACCGCAGACTAATTGATTTGCTTTTGCAAACAAAACGCAAAGTAGCCCTGATTGAACAACTTTCCTCCTCCACTTCACCCCCACCCTCACCCTTCGTGAGGAAAGAAAATGGCGTCGGAAAGAAAATTAAATTTACGAAACATACTCGTACAAGTGCTGGCAATAAAGTTTTAGTGCGGCGTCTGCGTCTCGATTGCTTGTCCCCGATTATAGCCCCGTTTGGTGCGTGCCGCAAAACAATTTAATTAATTCCAGATTTGCGCGAAATTTTTCACGAAAGACGCCGCCCTAACGATGCGAATGTTTGCCCGCAAACTACGGCTCTGCTGTATGCAGATAGTCACTGCCGGACTTTCCGTATTTTCGTATTCTCGTATTTTACTATTTATTTATTTTCCCCTTCCTCCACCACACTCTCTCTCTCTCACTCTCTCACTCACATTTTCTGTCTCTCTCTGTCTCTGTCCATAGCCTGCCAGCTACGGTAAAAAGAACGGCATGTGGTACGCTTCGCCCGGAAATCAGGGCTGGGGCTCCAAGCCCACCAGCCGAAAGCCTTCAATAATGGAAGCGGATTTGGGCACATTATCGACCACATCGGGCTCGATAAAACGCAGCGCCGGTCGGGTGATACGCATCATCAATAATTTGGATCATTCGGTGCAGGTGAGTACGAGTACCGGGTGTTTGTACATCCTCCAAAAGAATACATACATACATACATATGTGCATACTCGGACAAACGTACGTACGTGACAGACCATTGTACAAACGATATTTATTGTTTCGTACGTCATCAAGAATGCAAAATGAAAAACGCAAAAGTGAAAAAACAACAAAATAAAATCAAAAACGAGAAAATGAAAAGAATATATGGTAGAACTCGTACCTCATGCGGTTTACGAAATTGCTGAAATTTTCGCATTTTCGCATTTTCGAATTCTGTTGGTAACCAAATTTGTTGTTGTGTTGTTGCGTTAACGTGCGAACGATTTGATTGCTGCGATTAAAGTTTAAGTATATTTTTAATACCAGAATTCGAAAATCTGTATAGCATCTCTTACTGGTCTGAAATAATGAATAAACTGGTCATTCACCTGCTTTATATAAGCACCTGGGAGCAAAAGCGTATAATAAAGCATCCAATTATGAGTATTCCTAGTTTTTTATGATTTTTGATATTCAGAATGTGCCAAGTGACATCGATAGGTAAATGAAAATACACTACATATAACGAATGTATGTATGTATTCATAACATCGCTCTGCAAACAGGACTCGAATGTTTTTCGGGGAATTCCAATAAAAAATGGGATGAATATTCATCGATGAAAATGTGCAAATAATACAAAATACATATCCACATACGAGTTGGTCCCCTGAATGTCAAACACAAATGCACTTTTGGCAAATTCGCTTTTGAACTTTGATTGTTTGTATTTAAAATATTCAGTTTGGAAATCCATTTGGCTACGTAACTTCCCCATCCGAACCCCCACAGATACTCACTCTCATACTCGAGTGGTTATTCGAGCACATGTTTTCAATAAATATTTTATGGTCAGACATTTATTTGCTTTTGCGTGCAATATTGAATTGTTGTGTGTTTGTTACCGTTATTGCTCTTTTAAAAACATCATTTTTTTTAGAGGTTTACTCAATAGCTGACAGATTATTTGCGCCTAACTTACTTACTGTCATTAAGAGCTATTCGCATAAATAATTCGGTAAATTAATGAAAACAGACAAACTAAATAACTAATAATATGATGCGAGAGTCGATTTGTGCATTTGCAACGAGAATCTAATCAATTTTTATCAATCATATGATATAATGAGAATATATTTATTAAAAAAGATTAAAGAATTCGCAATAGTCTTACAAGCAGGGATTAAAACCCTAACCGAAACCGTAACCTTTAACCGGTAAAAACCGATTGAAATTTAAAACCGTAACTGAAACCGTAACCGAAAAAAACATTTTTCATCTGACCGAAACCTTTAAACCGAAACTCTGTAAACCGAAATAACCGTATCGAAACCGTTTCATTTATAAGGGTTAATATCGGTTTTCCACACATGCTAAAAAAACAAATAAAAATAAAAGCAAGATGCAAAAATTATCTGCATTTCACTGTCTTATGCATGTACATTAGTGTGCCACTAATGTCTTCATACAGCATAAATTTGTCAAATTTGGGTATAATAAAGATGATTTGATGCGGGTTTTTTATATTAATCTTTAAATCACTTAAATTCCGTTCGAATGATACAAAAATTTCTTTAACCCATTAAGTACCCTTGGAAAATTATGAATTTTAGAAAAAGTAAATTTTTCAAGTTTTTTCCTCGATTTTTTCAAAAAATATTTTGATGCAAACATTTTTTCCTCGATTTTTTCAAAAAATATTTTGATGCAAAAAATTTTTTGAAACAATTCTAATAGCAACTGCAAACAAAAATTATCAAAAATATTTTTGCTAGTATTTTTTTATGATTTTTTGAAAATTGTTAAAAAGACACATTTTGTATGAAAAAGAGGAAACTCGGGTTAAAATAGTAATTTTTAGAAACACTGAGAAAGTAATGCGCTTTAGTAATGCGCAAAGATTTACCGTAACCGATAACCGAAAACCTAAATGCGAATATAACCGAAACCGTAACTGAAACCGATATTCGTTTCGGTTTTAATCCCTGCTTACAAGTCTTGAAAACAGCCCCAACCAAGCAGTTTGAGGATCTGGTTTATTCAGTTTATCGTCATTTTTCATGATACAATTTCATCTTACAATTCACTACTACTTTAAAGCCCCGTTAAATAATATGACTTCCCTCGCAAAATGAGATGAGGCGAATAAAGTTCGAGGCCCACTGGGCTGGAGTATTATTTGATGCGGTTGCCATTTTTCAAATGCGTTTTTCATGTTGTTGCACTTTTATTCCAATTATGTTTTTTCACGCCGTGATTAAGTTTATTTTAATGACCGCAGAATCATTCGAAACCCATGACGAAGCCAGTTTCCCGTGGTGCATTAATAATTGGTATTTTTATAGCTCGTTTTAGATTGGAATAATTTATACGAATACGCTCTTTTTTACACCCGTACTCGAACTCGAGTCCGTATCGTGCGTGTCCGTATCAGTTGAATGGGGCACAAAGTTCAATAGCTGCACTTCACTTTGACATTCAAATGGGTTGTGGGCTGTGGCAATTAACCTTTGCCTACTTTTTGGCGCACCCCGAAAACTGTGCGGCAATCATACGGTAAATCAATTGTCTGCAATTTGTATTTTATTCGGCTGCAGGCGATGGCGCTACCAGAGACCCAGAAGAAAGAACCAAATTGAAGCCACGGCCAATTTGCTTGTTTCCGCTGACACACAAAAAAGTCTGCGCTCACCCCGCCAAACACCACGCCCCCCTCCCTTGCCCTTACCCTTCCCGCTGCAGGCGGAGAACTTGTAGTTCCTGGCATGAGTATGTGGAAGTTATCCACGAACGAGTGTACTCGAATTTGAAATGGCCCAAAATATGAATTGGCATGCGACTTTTCTACACTCCGCCGAGTTCTCTGTCTCTGTCTCTGTCTTTGTCTTTCCCCTTCTCTTTCTCTGCAGCTCCCGCTCCGTTGCCATCGCATTTGTGTTGTTATTGGTGTCGGTTTCAGCTGGTGGTCGAGAAGTTGTAATAACGTTTTATGCTAATTTTCCTAAGTGCAACTCAATTTTTTCAGCAATCTGTGGCCTCTTCGAGGTTTTATGAATAAAAATCCGTAATACTGTGGGCGTTGGGCGTTTGGGATTCCTCCACTCCAAGTAAATTACACTGGAGTTGTTGCAGTGTTTGACATGGAATGTGCCTCACTATGCATCTTTTCGTCAAGGCTAAGGCCGAGGTCAGTGCAGGATCTGCTCCCTTCCTCACTGGTGACTCACTGCCCTAAGTGGTAAATTAAACTGACACGTGCAGATAAATATTTACTTCGAGAATATCATAGTGCAGTCAGAAGCCAGAATTTTGAGGGCTATTAAATAAGAGACTCGATATAAAATAAAAGAGTCTTAAGAACTGAGACTGACTGAGACAGAGATCTATGTCCCCAATTATCATGTAATATCCATGTTTATAGCAATAAAAACCAGCTCATGGCGATTCAAGAGGATCACTTCAGAAGATTGCAGCAACATCACCATTCACTATTTATCGGGCTATATTCGCTACCCTAAGACACACTAAAAAACATACTATTTTTGAAGTTTGCAATGCAAATTCAACTAAAGTACTGCCAAGAGCAAGAACAACAACAACGGCAATAGGAAATTGTAGTAGTTTGTAGCTGTTACTGTTGCTGATGATTCTGTTTCTGTTTCTGCTTTCCGCCCGCCCCACACAGCACTGCACTCACTCAATGGCCAACAAACCAGCCAAGGCCAAGGACATGTCGCGTCGTCTGCGTATAAAACGGGCAACGGCAACGGCAACGGGAACTCTTGCCAAATATTTTGTAGACCAAAAACATAAAAGTACGAGAAGGGGAGCGTGAGTAGCCGCAGTTGGCAACGGGTGCAACTCGAGTGCGACTATGACTACGAGTACCGTCGGGTGGACTAAGTATGTATGTAGTTGCTACTATGTATGTTCGTGTGCCTCCACTTTCTTCACTTGCTACCATTCTGATGCGCTGCCCCTCTCCGTTGTTGTAAGCCACGATAAATGGCTGTGCATAATGGCGTGCAACTCAATACCCAATATTGGCAGAATGTGTGAGCAGTTGGAGTATACAATACTGGTTGTCTGCTAAATAATATTTGGCATCCTAAAGTGCCACGTGAAATGCGCTCCATTGCATTCTTTCTACTTGCGACTCTTTCCAAGTTTCGTGCTGACGTCTGATCAACTTTACTTTTCCTTCATAAACTCTGCATACATCCAAAAACTGGTTCACTTTTCACTTTTCCATATGCACATCATGTCAGGGGGCTCCGGAGGCGTATTGAACAGTCAACAAAGACGAGCAACAACAATGATGGCAACGCCTGTCGGGACATACCTATGTACAATGTGCACACATTCTCGCATACATGCATACATACATATATCCTTAATGAATGCAAACACACGAGTACTCGCAAAACGTCCCAAGTGAGCAGAAGCACCTCAGAAGCCTCTATCCTCTGAGACGACTAGACTTGACTATCGACCGCTTACGGAACTAAGATTGTAAGTCTTTTAACCTTTTGGCTGCATAAGACTCCCACATAACGATGGAAGAAAGGAATCCAAAATTTTAAAATTTAACTTGGCAAATGGGGAAATTGAAGAAACATTTAGAGTACAAGCATTAGGAATTTTAATATTCCAAGTTACTCAGACGTTTTTGAATATACATATATCATGTTCTAATTTGGATTTAAGGCACAGACATTTTTTTTGATTTTGTAAACTAGTGTAAACGAAATTCTTAGGTGAAATCAACGAAACAAACCTTCACAATTCTCAACCATTCAAGCCGAAACAGATTCTTTCCTTTTAATAATATATCAGTTTGGAAAATAAGCTGCATAAGTTTCAAACTTACTTATAATTTTTTATTTGTCATTTGATCTAAGCTTAATTTTTAAAAATACAAAAATATTTATAAAATAATTATCAATAAAAAAAGTTAGGAACTTTCTATTACATAATTTGGGTGGTTTCAAAGTCATGAAAATAGGATAACAATTATGAAAAAACCACAAAACATTTTGTAGGGTGAAGAGTTTCTGAAACCTGACTACGAACCAAATCAAACTCTTGCTCGACGGTTCGAGTCATCGATCCAAACCATTTTAAAGTTTTAAAGGGTATTATCAGCGTCAACCCCATTAAGTATGTAAAACTTACTTATCACTCACTATACCTCGGACTCTTGTAGATGCTCCAGATGTAGCTTTATGTGGTTTCAGATCTGGGAATGAGGTATTTTGTAGTCGAGCAATATTTCAAGCGTTTCCTTGGCAGTTTAACGTCCTTTGTTTTATGCATGTATTTTTATTGGAATTCTTTTGTTTCTGTGCGAAGGCAGACTGACTGAAGGAGCCGAACAAGTTATTTATAAAAAATGTGCATCGTTTTTGACGTCACAGAAATGAAATCAGCCATGAGGTGATCCGACAATCGGTTGCAATCTCTCTTTCTCTCAAAAAAGAAAATTGTTGAAATTTTCAACTCATGCAGTTGTGGTTGTCCTCCCACATACATATAACAGTTCACACACCTTCACACAGACAGCGAACACACACACATGCATATGTCTGGTATCTGTGAATGGACAAATACGTCCGTGCTCACTTCCTTCCGGCAGCTGTTTGCTGTCTACCGTTCGCCCAGCTCCGGCTGCGACTCCGACTCTGACTACGGCTCTGGCTCCAAAAGTGCACGTAATTGGCTTAACAAATGCCATTTGTTTGGGGTCACGTGATTGGAGCCGGCAACGTAATGTAATTATTTGCGCACATAATTATATTTGTTTATATAGTACGGCATGCATAAACGTACAAAATGTCCGCCGCGTCAGCCATCTTGGGCCCAGCTGTGCTGCTGTCTCCTGCCTCCTGCCTCCTGCTCCTGCCCAGTCTCCGACTCCTTCTCCGGGTGAATCAGTGTAAATTGAAAGCGCACAGACAAACAACCACACACCAATAAGTGGCATTCATGCATAATTTGTGTATAGTTTGCATATCGATGAGTTGCATCCACACACGACTTCTTCAACTTGTGCAGCAGTTGCACTTTCAAAGTAACAACTAATTGAGCACTCTTCACCAAATGTGTCAGTTAATTAGGAAAGTAAATGCGAACATAGAAATATCAGAGAGGCATGCGATTTCCAACTACGAGTGAGAGTGCTGAAAATGCCTCAGGTGCTTCAATTTGATAAACAATCAACAAATCGTGATTAATAGTGCCAACCAGGAGCTATTACTGCGCCACCTGGCCCAGCCCACCTAACGACCGTTACGGCCATCTGGACACTGGACTAAATGGTCCAGTTTGACCAATTCTGCAGAACCTTTCTAAATCAAATTGATGACCATAAAAGTCTAGAAAAAAAGCCAAAAGGTTATTTTTGTGTTGTTTACATGTGATACGAGTAGTTAAGAAAGAGTTCTGCCAATCGATAATGTGACACGACTAACAGATATCCTGTGTAATAACACTCAGATATGCATTTATCAAACTTGTATAGTATTTCTATGTCATCACAATATGATATAGACATTATATTTTTGACATTATACCCTGTACAACCAGTCTGATAGTTAATGAACTCGTCGTGTACCTTGTACTCACTCTAAATCATTCACATTCCACAAGTCTCGATTAGCGGGTATACCACACAGATATACACGATTATAGGGTATACATTATTTGTTATGTACGTTACTCTTTAACGCGAATTTAGGAAATACATATGAATCTCATACAAGGCTCGATAAGCCCATACCCTGTATATCAACTCGGAAATGCATTTATTTATTGGTGTTATTTTTAAATACATAAATGTAAATGTTGCACGATTCCCAATAAAGCTATATAAATATATATAATATATTTATTTTATAGATGAATTTTACCGAAATACATTTAATAAAAGATCAAGGATAAGCCTAAGAGCTCTTTAGAATTCATTTCTATTATTATTAAATAATATCTTACGCTTCCGTAATTTTCAAATTGTGTTATATTTTTGCGATTCTTGTGTTTTCCCGCTAAGCTATCGGTTTTCTAAAAAGTCGTGTAGTAAAAATTTCTAGACGATCAACTTTTCATTAATCGCGCATATTAAAATATAATTTTGCACCAAACCTTTAAATTTTGACTCCTCACTTACATTCCCTTTTCTCATAAGTTAGGCGAATTACCAAAATCTAAGTATGCACTTTTCTTAGTTAAAGCCATTCTATTCAATTGTTGTATAAATCGATCTGATAGTACTAATTTTTTATTCTTCCTATATAATTGCTGGGATACTTCGTCACTAGCGTGGACTGCCGCTCACAGTGATTTACGGATCTAATAAAATAATGTTTGAAAAGATATTATAGTTCTTCCAGTCATTATTTTGTGGAACGCTTTAAAGTAAAAGTTTTCAAATAATAAGGAGCAAAACCAACAGAAATCTGTGTTGAATGCAGATCTTGGCGCATTTCAGCATCGGAGTTTACGCAAACGAAGTATCTAAATCAGCCCAGCACTCAGCAGGGATATAAAACCATTAGGCCAACGTCTTTCGGGTGAATGCCAAGTAAATACATAAATTAGAGCCCAGTTCATGGAGGAGGCCCCAAAGTTTGCTCTGTCCGCAATTGTCGCAAGGACGAGAGTAGATAAACTTTATGCCAGATGCTTTAATTTAATGTGAATAAGGACGAGAGAAATGTAGATACATAAGTGTATATGTAGTAGTAGTAGAAATGTGCAGGAGCTGCAATTGCTTAATGCAATGTGGATACGCGTGAACGACATTTATTAAGGCCTGAAGGTCATTAAAACTCAAGATGCACACTTGAGTCGGGCGCCAAGCGCTACAAGCCATAGTCCGCAGGCTAGAAGCTACTGTTGCCCTGGCCAACAAATGCAACAATGCGTATCGCCTATCTGAGGGAGATGGAGAAGGTGGAGGCGCGGGGGGCGTGGGAGGATGCGGTGTCTACATCCAATTATGAGCGCAAAAGCTTAAGTGCAACTGCAACAAGAACAGCAACAACAACAAACATTGGATGGAATAACAAGAACAATAATAAGTTGATGGCAAACAATGCTGCCTGCAATAGACCCTTACCCTTACCCTTCCCCTCGACCGCTCAACCCCCCTCTCCCCTTTACCATGTCGCAGCAACAAATAATATTAAGCATTGAAATAAAACGCAAAGTGGGTCACAGCCTCGGATTGTGGGGCGACTAAGAAGTATACATACATATGTACATATGTAGACTCGTGTAGCTATGAATTATGTATGTATGTTTGTACATACGTATGTATATATGTGTGGGTGTGTGTGTAATTATAAATACTTGTTGGCAACTATTTTGCCGTAGAAACTTTAAGAGTCATGGCCGATGTCCGAGGCGGCGGAAGTTGCGTGTCACGGTTAAATTTTGTCGCAGGACCAAAGTGTTGAAAAGTCAACGAGCGCAGTAAATGCTACAAGGCACAGTTACTTGATGTATGTACACATACATACATATGTATGTATACATAGTACATACATATCTAAATAGTCTTCATATTAGCGAATGCCCAATAACTCACATTTTATGGCTTGGACTAATTACACAGCCATAAATCCAATCACCTCTGACCCACACACCTGTGTTTATAAGTCCATATGTATCCATGTGAATAATAAAACATATTCGGCTTCTTCTCTCAAGTGTCGCGTTTTGTTGAACCTACGCACTTCGCAGCCCTTTGAGGAAGTGCTCGAGGATTTGGGTCAAGTGCTGAAAATTAATGGCGCCAAGAAAATGTACACGGGCACCGGCCAGGAGGTAAGAGAAACACCTTGCTTGTCCTTCTTGAACTCTTACCTGTTAAGTGATAACAAATTATTGAAAACTGAGAATTTGCCGCCTTCAGGTTCGAAGCTTTTCGCAGCTGCGAAACGAGTTCGCCGACGTGGACACATTCTACTTGGCAACTGGGACGGCCATGATCGCTGGCTCGCCAATTCGTCGCTCTCGCTCACGCCCCTCGGTGGTGGCCGCCGCTCCCATACTGCCCACGGAGGAGCTGCCGAAGGTTCCCTTGCGCGGCACAAGGCCAAGGAGCAAGAGCAGGCCACGAATCCTCTATGCGCCAGAGAGTGAGATTCTGAGACCGAACGGAGAGTACACCATGCTGGACATCATGAAGGAGGAGCCCACTAAAGTGACCATTCGTGGCCTGCGACGCACCTTCTATCCCCCCGTCCACCATGCGCCGGCAGACAACTCGCCGCCGGACAAGAAGTTGCAGCTCCAGTGGGTGTAAGTATTCATGTCATGTCATCATAGGAATGGACAGACACTTACTAACTTGGCTTGCTCATTCGATTCGATAGTCACGGCTATCGAGGCATCGACGCACGCCGCAACCTGTGGGTGCTGCCGACCGGAGAGCTCCTCTACTACGTGGCCGCAGTGGCCGTCTTGTTTGACCGCGACGAGGACGCCCAGCGTCATTACATAGGTCACACGGAGGACATCATGTGGTGAGTGACCGCTTATGATTATCATCTGGGTGAATCCCGAGTTATACCTCTCCAACGCACACACAGCATGGACGTCCATCCGTCCCGAGAGCTGGTGGCGTCAGGTCAAAAGGCCGGACGTGATCGCAAGTCGCAGGCCCATGTCCGCATTTGGAGCACGGAGTCGCTGCAGACGCTCTACGTCTTTGGGATGGGAGAGCTTGACACCGGGGTCACAGCCGTGGCCTTCTCCCAACTGGTAATGCCATCCACCTGACCAGTTATCCCGAATTGCCATCTCAATTATTCTAATATCATTCGCACACAGAACGGCGGAAGCTACATCCTGGCCGTGGACAGTGGGCGCGAGAGCATCTTGTCCGTCTGGCAGTGGCAGTGGGGCCACTTGCTCGGCAAAGTGGCTGTAAGTTGCCTCCCAGATTGTCATGTCGGCATTGCCCATTGTCCCGATTTACTTACAGACTCTGCAGGAGGGCTTATCGGGGGCCGCCTTCCATCCGCTCGATGATAATCTTATCATCACCCATGGACGAGGTCACTTGGCATTCTGGCACCGCCGCAAGGACGGCTTCTTCGAGCGCACGGACATCGTGAAGCAGCCATCGCGTTCGCACATCACGAGTGTCCAGTTCGAGCCCGACGGCGACGTGATTACCGCCGATTCGGATGGCTTCATAACCATCTACTCCGTGGACTCGGATGGCGCCTACTTCGTGCGCACTGAGTTCGAGGCCCACAATAAGGGCATCGGTTGCCTGATCATGCTGGGAGAGGGCACTCTCCTGTCCGGTGGCGAGAAGGATCGCAAGATAGCTGCCTGGGATTCCCTGCAGAACTACAAGAAAATAGCTGACACAAAGGTGGGTAGCATGTCATGCATGTCACTCTTTTTATATTGAATCCTTTGAATCCTTTAGCTGCCTGAGGCTGCCGGCGGTGTAAGGACCATCTACCCACAGCGACCTGGACGCAATGATGGCAACATCTACGTCGGCACGACGAGGAACAATATATTGGAGGGGTCGCTGCAGCGACGCTTCACACAGGTGGTCTTCGGACATGGGCGGCAGCTCTGGGGGCTGGCCGCTCATCCGGAGGACGAGCTTTATGCCACGGCTGGCCACGATAAGCACGTGGCACTTTGGCGCAAGAACAAACTCATTTGGACCATCCAAACGGGCTACGAGTGCGTGGCACTGGCCTTCCATCCGTTTGGCACAGCCCTGGCTGCGGGGAGCACGGAGGGTCACCTGCTGGTCATCAACTGTGACAACGGGGCGGTGATGTTGACTCTTCGTGTCTGTGGCTCGCCCCTGAACTGTGTGTCCTACAATCAGGGTAAGCATGTGTATGCACTTTATTCAATCCCTTGTCCACATAATGCTCCCTCTCCTTCTCCCCGTACGCATAGTCGGAGACATGATTGCCATGGGCTCGCAGAATGGAAGCATCTATCTGTTCCGAGTCTCGCGCGACGGATTCTCCTACAAGAAGGTGAACAAGATTCGCGGCTCACAGCCGCTCACCCATTTGGATTGGAGCATGGACGGCAACTTTGTGCAGACCGTGACCATTGACTTTGACCTGCTGTTCTGGGATGCCAAGTCCCTGTCGCCGGAGCGAAGTCCCATCGCCATGAAGGACGTCAAGTGGCTGACCAACAACTGCACTGTGGGCTTCCTGGTGGCCGGCCAGTGGAGCAATCGATACTACAGCAGTGCGAACACCATCATCGCCACCTGCAGTCGATCGGCTGCTCACGACATGCTCGCATCTGGAGACGCCGAAGGATATCTGCGATTATACAGGTACGATCTGTATAGATACTCTTAAAGACTTGATTATAATGAATCTATTCTGATCCATAGATATCCGTGCATCTCGCCTCGTGCCGAATTCCACGAATCGAAGGTCTACTCGGGCATGTTGGCCTGCGTGCGCTTCCTGTGCGGAGACCACACGCTAATCACCGTGGGAGGAACAGACGCTTCTCTCATGGTGTGGGACATTGTTGAGGAATAGCTGAAATGGCCACCGTGGCGCTCTGCTGCACAGTACGGGAGGCACTCGGACTATCAGGACTACTGGCATCGACGCATCTCGCAGGTGTCCTCAACGGTCCTGGACAGCGACTCCGTCGACTATCAGCTGTGATTGTCCTAGGTGCACACTCCAAGTGCATTGTGCGGCTTCGCTTGCATTTGAACACGATATCAATTGGCCAGCATTCCATTGGTTTAATACTTATTATACTTATTAGATAATTGCACGATTAACGAAACTAAAACTCGCTTTTACGAACGAAAAATTCTACATTTTCCTTTTACAGGCAATCAAATCAAATTCACTCGCAATAAAGCAAAAGAAGACAAAAATATGCACATACATACACTTGTACATATACATATGTATGTACATTTGTGTATGTTAACGCGTTGTTCCGTTGCCTCCAACCCCCTTCCACAACTCGGCTTCCATTCGAAACAAATCTTCCGTTGATGTTGCGTCCTGCGTTTTCCCTTCGTTAAGATATGTTTTATTGATAACTACTGACAGACTTAGATGCCACTGGTGGATACTGTAACTATAACTAACATGCATGCATTCACTGAAACTAAGATCCCATACCGACCTTCAAACATACTTACAGATACATACTTACATACATATATACGAATCTTACATCATTTCCAAGTAACATCTTTTTTAACAAACGCGGTCATAGACAGTAACTCGGACACACACACACACACACAAACAGAACACAGGATTAACTAAAACTACAAGTGCACTTAAACATATATTGAATATTACATATACATAATTATATTCAATGTGTATTGTTAATGAAACTTTTAATATAAGAGTTGAAATAAATAAACCGTTTTAACAAAAACATCTGTTATTTTGTTACTCAATCTCATTTAAATTCTAATTTCATCACAATCAATTCACATTTTTAAATCAGGCGGTAAGGATACGATAACTTAAACATAAGACAATAATCGGGCTATCGATGATTCTCAGGCATCAGCTGTTCTTGCGATATATACCAGCTGAAAAGTGTGACCATATTGTGATATGGAATGGATGTTCCCTTCATTTTGACATGGGTGGACAGGCCTGGCAATAACCCATTTGGCGCTCATTTCAAAAATTCTTAGGCGAAACGTAAAGAAGAAAAAATCAACAAAATAAAATGACTTCACCGAAGCCAAATACTTAAAATTCACAAAGTCATGCTAATAATTTCACTTACTAGGATAAGCATACCGACTGCACACCTAAATAAATGCAGATTTTCTATTTTCTTTGTATACTTTGACTGAGCCTTTGTCATACTAGGTTCTTGAAAGGTTTATAAACTCAATAACCTAGAAAAAATAGTCTAACTTAGTTGTACTTGGACTGACATGAAACGTCGCTGAGAAAGTGTCAATTTATATTTGTAAAACGCAACGATGATTTGGGCTTCATACCTACGATATGAAATTATATATAGCGTATATGTATACTATTACGAGTAATCGTAATCGACACGAAAATAATATTGTTTGAGCAACTCTACTATCTTTCACTTGTTTATACAAAAATTTCTGCCCCCCTTATTTTAATTCTGGATTCCCCTTGATGACAGCTTTTTTTAGAATAAATGCGCTTTAAAGTTAAAAATTACGGAAAAAAAAATCAAACAGATCTTTTCTGAGTAGTATTTTATTTAAGCTATTAAGCATGGAAGACAATTACGTAATACTAATGGAAGACAATGTTTATAATTATTTACACTTAAACTATTTACATTAAAATCAATTTTAGTTGTATCAATTGCAAGAGCCACATATTACAGGTTATTTAAAGCAAGTAAAAACCATCAGTCTCGTAGTCTCGCCATCACAGATTCATATTTAAAGCCGTCAAACTCCATTTTTGACTTTGAAATCGTGCTGCGCAACGAGCTCCAGTTCCATCACAGATGTTTTAAGCCTTAACAGCTTTCCATTTCGATTAGCCAAGTGCGATTTGTCTGGCCTCAATTTGTTCGTTCAGCCAATTCTGCAGCTCTTCCTCTGTGGGGTAAGTGGATCTGGCATCGACCTTGTCTGCTGCCATAGACTCCGACTTCGAGTGGGTGAATATACGCTTAACTGTTTTCAGCAGTTTCTTTAGGTTCACAACTGCACCCGTAGATGAACGCTTCTCCGAAAACTCGATTGAATTTTCGCGACGAGAGTTTCCGTTAGCAAAAATCATTTTGAAAAATATACTTGAAGTGATCTGCACGACACGAGAAGTGTAGTTCGAATGATTCAGCACTGTCGCAATGCCCGGCTTTTATACCATTTCTCGGGATCAACTTGCCACCACCGCATAGCCAATAGCCAATAGCTAACAACAACAACATCAACAGCTAACAACAACAATAACAACAGCAAAATAGCATTTCAACCCCTATTTTGTGTGCTAGCAGGTATAGTTTCTACCTGTTTGCTGTTAACGGACTTCGTGACATAAGCGATTGATCGTTAGGTTAAGTTGAGTTTAACAAGAATACGAATAAATGCTCTGTTTACGAGCTTGTTAGTTAGCAATTTTGGATTTCATACACAAATTGAATTTAGGAAAACAGAGATCTTAACGTTTATTAAAAATATATTAACATTACCGTTCCTAAAGGCCTTAGATCTACTTATTTAGTTAACTGGAGACTTACAGATCTTGTAAAGTCGCAGAGAGACAGTAAATTTGGCGGGTAGGGTTCTATATGTATATGTATGAATATTAATTTTTCAATATCAGAGATCTCAAATAAATTTGCAAATCGGAGTCCATTTTCCAAGTCAATTCATCAATCGTTTATCAAAATAAAATCCGCAAATCCTTATATTTTTCCCATACCATTCAACTGAGTTACTTCTTCATTATTTCAAATTCCTAGTTGGGGGTTTTTGCTATGTGTGCACCCGTGCATCTCAATATGCATTTAGAAGTTGTCCTAAGTAAACACACTCTGATCTTATGACTACTCTTCAACATTGTATGTTGACAAATAGTGCCTTGTTTATTTATTATGTAAATATATGCAGAATAAAGAATTAAAGAAGCATAAAATTATAAAGAAAAAAGTAAACAAACAGCTATTATTTTTATTAATATTATTACTATTATAATTATTATTATTATTTTAAATATTATCATTAATATAATTTTTACAATTTTCAAAACAAAGGAACATATTATAACTTCACCTACTTACATATGCACTAGATATATCCGTGTCTCCCATGAGTAAGTATCGGATTAATATGTAAATCATAGTACAAATTTAATATTTGAGAGAAAATTCTTTAGATGGGCTAAAAGAATCGTTTTCAACGCCCACAACGAACCCGGTTTCACATCCCTTATTATATCTTATGTTTAAGTATCTGTTTTTATGTTTATTACAAATAATTCACCGAACATAATGCACGAAAATTGCATTTAAATCTGAAAATACTTGAACCTTAAGAAACGCCGCGACGGATCTTTAATTATTCGCAAGAAATTTTACGTGCCCAAAGCTAAATAATTGTATATTTGCCCAAGATTAATATTAGATACTTGAATGTCCCATCTAAATATGCATATCTAAATAATTAGGACATTTTGAAAAATTACCTTTTTCAGCTCGACTTTTGATACTGATTAAGAGTATTTATCATTTATTGAGAAAGAATGATACATTTGCATTTTCTATACCTAGTACCGTTTTTAGCCAGTTTTCGATGAGCATTGAGTGTTGATAATAATCATAAGTGATTAAGTGTCAAAGATTTCTACTTTTGACAATTAAGATACCTTTATTATAATATTTTAATGAGGACATGGTATAAAATAGGCAAGTGCCACATTGAAAGCAGCTCCTCAAAACCATTAAATATGTGAAAACAAAAAGACAGAATTTCTTTGAAGTATAATTTTATTTAAACTTTAAGACATGGAAGACAATTACGTAAGACTAATGGAAGACAATGATTAAGTACTAAAAATATATACATATTTATGTCTATTCTAGTTATATTAATTGCGAGAGCCATTTGTTAAAAGTTTTCGAGTCTCGCCATCACAGATACAAAATTATTTTCATTATAATTTAAAGCTCCAGTTCCATCACAGATGTTTTAAGCCTTAACAGCTTTCCATTTCGATTAGCAAAGTGCGATTTGTCTGGCCTCCATTTGTTCGTTCAGCCAATTCTGCAGCTCTTCCTCTGTGGGGTAAGTGGATCTGGCATCGACCTTGTCTGCTGCCGTAGACTCCGACTTCGAGTGGGTGAATATACGCTTAACTGTTTTCAGCAGTTTCTTTAGGTTCACAACTGCACCCGTAGATGAACGTTTCTCCGAAAACTCGATTGAGTTTTCACGACGAGAGTTTCCGTTAGCAGCAATCATTTTGCAAAATTTACTTGATGTGATCTGCACGACACGAGAAGTGTAGTTCGAATGATTCAGCAATGTCGCAATGCCCGGCTTTTATACCATTTCTCGGGATCAACTTGCCACCACCGCATAGCCAATAGCCAATAGCTAACTACAACAACATCAACAGCTAACAACAACAATAACAACAACAGCTAACAACAACAGCAAACAACCATTTCAACCCCTATTTTGTGTGCTAGCAGGTATAATGTATACCTGATTGATTTTAACGGATCTTGCCACATAAGTGACTGATCGTTATAGTTGAACATAATGAATTGATGATAACACACAGAATTGTTGGTTTTTGCTCGACAAATCATACATTTAATTGACTTAATAAACCAACATTTTCAATAAACATATTCAAAGCAAATTCAAATTAAATCACGATATGATAAGAAACATAAAGCCGTGTTTCCAATATTCATATAAATTTGATCTAACATGTTGTTTAAAATTTGACATTAATTTCTATGATTTTATTTCTTTATATATATTCCATAGTTATCAAAGACTACAAGAAATTAAAAAAACGGGTCAAAGAGTTAGAAGCAATAACAGCTATAAAATAGCCACTTATGTAGTCTAGACTAGAACTTTACAAGCGTTACAGTAAGTTACAATCTACTAGAAAAAACCTCTTTTCATGGTTAAAATCTAGAGATAAATTATTTCAATCCCCAAATTTTCTGATAACGAATTTTGTGACGAAAGATATTTAGCTTAATACTTATATTATTCTTAAAAACAAGTTTGGCATTCGGCATTAAAAATTGGGAAATGCAATCAAATGGATTCAAAGGCTTCATCCGCTGCAATCATTGAAATTTTGCCCCACCCACTTGCTCCCTAATCTCACGAACCATCAAAAGTCATCAAAAGTCTTAGTATGCACTTTTGTTACTTAAAACTAAACCTGTTGATCAGTTTACATAAAGTTCGATCTGATCGGACAGTCTTAGCAAATTTTCCATTCTCCCTGTATACATATATTGCTAATGGCCTTTCGGAACATTCGTGATGCTTTCGTCACTAGCGTACACTGACGTCCACATTAATATGTAGCATCTACATTGTAAGATGAAAGTAAATTTTCCGATTTCGGGGATTACAAACGTTTAAGAATGAGGCAGTTCGTAAACACCTAAAGTCCCTCTTTATAATACGACAGTATTAATTGGTGATTGGTGCTGATGTGTAAACATGTACCACCTGTGCATCGGGTTATGCTTATAGTAGTCCTAAGTAAATACTTTGGTATTTCAACTTCTTGAAAGTCAACATTGTATGTTGACAAATATTCATATGGTTAGTGCCTATTTAAACAAATGCCGACTGAGAAATGATAAAAGCATAAAATTATAAAATAACAATAATCAAGTAGATGAATGGATATTTCTACAAATTTATCAATCGGCTTAATAAACATTAAGTATAAGTTTCATAATGATCAGTTAATAACATCAAAAGTTATTGATGAGATATATTTCAAATGTAAGGGCCTCTCGGATCTGTATTGTCTCAGTTGTTGTGGTTGCAACTATTATACACAATTCGAATTATTAATTAAATAGTTGTATTTATGACATGCATACCAATGAATGCCAAATATTTGTATCAAAGTAGATATAGTAAAATGTGCCAACTGTACACTTTAATTGCGGTTATTATCTGCAAATTATATCTTATTTGATTTATTGGCACATTTTTGGCCAATTATGTGCAATTAGATGCCAATTCCTAAAAATGATAGACAAGAAATTGGAAAAAAAAGAATTAAAATCACATAAAAAAAACACATCCACACTTAAGATTGAGAAGGTATGTTTATATTCTTTAAATTGAGTCATTGAAGGGAAAAGGCAAATTAGAATCATCGTGAAAATTGCAATTTTCTCGGTGTTTTTCTAAGTATACTCTCATTTTTCTCAATAAACGCGTAACCAACTCTGAAATCTGCCTTTGAGGTAAACTGGTAAGGTAATATGAGCATAAAAATCGAAATAGTTCGTGTCGAACAGCTGAAACGAAACGAGCAAGTCCGCACAATTCAATTGCAACGATTTGGAACCAATTGATTTAACGTAGGTTTATTTCTTAGAAATAAAATAAATAATTGTCAAAAAGTCCAGTCAGTAGACGCAGTGACAAGTCTCAAGTCTATCTACGAATAGGTATCGCCCACACAAAAGATACACGCCAATGACAAAAGTGTGTGTACCTCCTACCTATAGATGTATACTTAGGGTGCCATTGTGCACAGTTTGAAAAGGACGCCTTTGCCGACGTGCACCGATGCCAACTGGGATGTTTTGTCTCAACTTCCAATTTGCAACGCATGAGCCTTCACATTCTTAATTATGGTACAAAGATCACGTAGCCTGAAAAGCAACACTGTCTCCATGTTCTTTGCTCTGTGTTCTGGACGACTTTGTCGCCCAAAAGAGAAAATCAATTTGTTCCAAATGGGTGACGATGTATTGCTCCTATCCGATATTCTTGTATTGTAGTTATCCTATTCATATGTGCGTGTGTGTAGGCACACTTTCCTGTGTCATGTCGCAATGTAACCAAAGCTAAAGTCCACAAAATCGAACCATAAGCAAACCTAAAGACATCGTACCATCATACGTACTGTGAAAATTGAAATTGTAACGCACAATTTAATTTGTCTTCAAATTCAAATAGATTACTTAACAACTTTTTTGCTTGGAACTGTTCCTCTGTCACAGTTATTTCCATGATCTCAATGTAATTAAATCAGGGACCGTAATCATTATGAGTTTTATTATAAAAATTACATAGTAACGATTATTTAAAGATTTTAAGGATTTTCTTCAATGATATTGATTAAATTTGAGCGAAAAAAATAAAACTCACAAGTAATCATTATTTGTGATTTTTATTTTTTCGTTCAAAATAAAACTCTTATTTAAAATAGATCATTTTAACGATTTGATTTTGCGTTTTATGGGTCCTCTGGGTTTCTTTTAAAGGGATATGCAAAAATACTTTGTGAAAATCCTACACAAAAGCCAAGAATTTTAAGTGAGTTTTATTTTGAGCGAAAAAAATAAAAATCATAAATAATGATTACTTGTAAATTTTATTTTTTTCGCTCAAATTTAATCATTATCATTTTTTTTTTGTATATGTATTCTAGTCATTGATTTTTTGATGTGAAAAATGTTCAATAATCATTATTTTCGGCCCCTGAATTAAATAGCGACTATATTGAAATTTGAGAAAATTTAAAATATTGAGTCTTATGCTTTATTATGCTATACAATTAAACCGAAAATTTGTATTGAAGAGTGTTTACAAATTAAGAGCAGTGACTATTTTTCAAGAAGCTCCAAATATTTTGTGTCAGAGACATCCATTTAAATATATCAAATGAGCAACCATACTTAGCCTTAAGAATAATTACCATAACTAATAGCCTTGTCCAAACTCAAGGGATTCGATAGAATTCTAAGAAAGCGAACGTTAATAAAATATAATAATAAAAGAACTTGACTAGTCGAGCCTAAGTCCCGAACATACTACATATATATTAAAAATATTGGTACTGATATCTAGTAATTAAAGTATTGCTTGATTCAAATTCGTTGTGCTTATATTAAGATTGTTAGTACTTGGTTAAAGAACTTTTATGCTCATTTTCTGTAGTTCGTACTTGTATCAAGTATCGAAATTAATTTTAGAGCTTTGCAAACAACATCTTTTAATTCAGTTTTCTCCCGAGTTTGCTAAATTTCTCGGTACTAAAATGCATAAAATATAATCATAGTATATTCAAAAAATTAATTATCATTGGCCTCTCACATATGTGTTATAAAAATGTTCGTCTCTTTTGTAAAATTCTTATAAAATGCCAAATAATTGATTGGGAATATATGACGCGACAAAAAATGCCAGCGGAATAATTTTAATTTCTTGCTCAAACACCTGGAACATTGGCAAATCCAAACAAACAATCCAACTCGACGTACCACGTGCAGATGAGCTCATAATTGAATTTCAACCAAGTGAAACGAATCAATTTGCGAGCAAAACGCAGGCAGCTCAGAGCCTATTAGAAACCCAATCAAGCGTTTCAAATGGGATACAGCCAACGACATTGTTAGGAACACTACCATATGTGTGTGTGTATGAACATATATATGTACATATATATCCACAGGATCAGAGTGTTTGAGCTGAATAGAGTGGGTCTTGGTGAAATTAAAATAGTTGGAAATCGAAGAAGAAGCTCTAAATGCAGATGAATAAAATATGACTACATTGGCGACAATATTGATGGAGTCTGCATTTAAAAAAAAAGTAGTTTATGGAATCTTTCTTTAAAATGCAGTGCTGGTGGTCTAAACTAAACCCAGTATACCGGCAACTTTTAAAGCAAGGCAAACACAGTCTAACAGTTGTTGTGCCCATCAAAAACTGAGGTGCTACACGTATCCTTAAATGTACGCACACCCAAATCCCAATTGTAGGCTAAAACAAGAAAGGAAGGGAAGGAAACTGCTACTTTTCTCACAATGCTCATCGTACGAAAAGAGACACCTCGTAACTATTCTCTTGTCACTTCGTGCACGCCGCCCTGGCATTCTCTCTGTCAAACCGACGCATCCGTCACCTGGTGTGATTAGCAACTACAATGAGGGTCCTCGACACGGCAGGATCAAAGCGGAAAATTCATTTGGCTTGGTGGTCTTCGGTTTAGTTTCGTTTGATGTTCGAACAAGTTGCCATTTGTATGGACCAAAACGAAGAGCACAAATAGAACAATTGAACGGTTCACTTCATATAATTCATAATTGGTATACGATTAGATATAGAATCATTTCTTTGATATTTATACTTATTCTCTGTCTCTGCTTGTGCTCACCAAAATATACACATGAATATTTCCTGATTTTATAGAATAGCTCATTAAAAAATTTGCAAATTGAAAACTTTGTGCATATGTAAAAATCTGGGAAAAACAATCTGTCTTTAAAAATATATACTATGTTATTGATCAGAATTCGATTAGATGCAACTCAGACTAAAGGCAAAGTTGACAAAGGCACTCCAGACAAATCAACAAAATGAAACTACAGGGAAGAAATTAGCGATAATCAGGTCACATATCAGATACGTTTTATTTCTATATGCAAAGAATGTGAGTCTTACAGCTGAGCCCACGAAATCATGTTGGCCACCTCTTTAAACTCACAAGATTAAGATTTTTAGATCTTATATTTAAAAAGAACAAAGGGTATATTCAGATTACCAATAAAAAATTCAAATAACGGGCCAAAGAAGCCTAGGAGGAACTAGAGTTACATAACTTGATATTCCACTTGCTTTTAATATAAATTTAGAAATTATTTCCCTTTTCGGATGTGAGACCGCCAAATTTGAAATCTTAAATTTCAGTATGAACATTGCCTAGATCTCTGAGGCCGTTAGAGCTATTCCAACATATACTTCAATGAGTGTGGAGCAGAAAAAATCCATCACACCGACAGATTTAGAGATAGAATTCTTTTCTTTGTGGTTAGTAACTTTTTTATTATTATAATGTAGTATCCTACTTAATCGCAACAAGATCAAATATAACGGTATTAGATGCTGATTAAAGTTTTCAAGTAATTCTAGTCCCTAAATGAATGATATAATTTGTATACCATTCGATGTTTTCATGAACAACACCGAATTAATCTAAATTTGGCTATGCCATCTCAATGTCAGGACCTTAAGGGATGAATGATCTGCCTTATAATTAGCGAGATTAGAAAAGATTGGTTAAGATAAATTGAACATTTTCATACGCCATCTTAATTTTCTATCAATCATTCCTATGGCAGTTATATAAGAATATAATGATATAGTGAACCGGCAATGTGCACATGATATACAAATTCATTCATTAAATAATTTCTGCAATTTAAATAGACAAGTTGTTTTACCGCATCATTGGTTTCTACTGTTTCAACTGTTTTCGGCTAGCTACTATTGCGTATGGAACTCCGCCCACAAATGTCTCACTTTATAAGGTCATTAGTGCGTAATATGACTTCGGAAATCGCTAAATGAACTCTAATTTTATACTTTATAGAGTCAAAAATGTTCACCTTCATTCATTTTCAACGTGTATTTAAAGAAGCGACCGAAATATGATGTAATCCCAAAACTAACAGCTTAGAATAATTAGTGGACCGGATTAAGAAAAAGCTTAACTCAAGCGTGAATGATATTTGGTCAAATTAAACAATCTTCAAATGTATACTACAACAAAAAATAAAGTCTATAAAACCTTGAAATACCTACAATGAGATTTTGATAAACGCCCTGTTACTGCTCTACTAAAAACTTTTCTTACAATTAATGATTAGCCATTTTCATATTTACACTTTGCACAGTGTTTGCAAATCAAATCACCACTTAATCTGCAAGTTGCGAACGAAGTCATGCTTTTTTCAGACAACTAATTTTGATCGAACTTTACATGTTGAGGATACTCCTAAAAAATTAAAAAAAAATTCCTTTTGATCTATCGTAAGTATAAAAGTTAGAAAACCAAAAATTTCAAATATACTTTTGAAAAAAAAATTGCATTTACATATGTATACCAAAATATCGGCTTTTTTCCATAATTCATCTGTTATATTTACATAAATAAACGTTTTGCGCTTTTTAAAATATTGTTTCAGTTATGGTTACATATCTCAATCGGTTAATTCCGCTTGATAAGTTTCTTGGTAATTACAATTTAGATAGATCATTGTATGCGAATCTGTAGGATAGGCAGAAGATCAATTTTGTTTCAAATTAATTACAATAGTTTAGCATTCTTTAGAAATTGTTTAGAATTGCTAATACAGATAGTTTGAGAAATTTATAAGGTATTCCATTTTGCTTAGTTATTTTTAAAGAAACTGACAAATGCTGAAGATCCACCTACATGGACATTGAATGGAAGAACTGCAATTGTTATGGTTTAGTCAAACACCAATCTACTATATAACTCGAAGCATACAAATTGTAGGTATGCCCGTATAACATTAAAAGTGCCATTGAAAAAACCATTGAGAATGAATGCCATTGAAAACTTGAAAACTGGACATTCGTTGCGCATGTGCAGATAAATTTCCTTTGTTCGAAAAACTGAATGGATGTGCCTACTCCAGGGACAATGGTGGTACACTCTACAGTTGAGTGTGAATGCCAGCGGAAGTCTAACAAAACTATATGTTGCCATTTAAGGCATTGATAGCCACTCGTGCATATCTCCGCAGGACTTCTAACAAATACTATACGTTGCATTTTACATGCCAATTCAATATACTCGTATCAAGAAGAATTGAATGTGTAAACGCTTAAAAGCAATCTTTTTTACGGAATATTGTGCATGGCATTTTGTCAATAGCCTTGACCAATAACGTTTTCAATTGGGCAGGCAAAGAGCAGCAAAACACCGGAAACTATCCCGTAGTTTTATAGATATACGAAAATATTATGTACCAGCTCCATCGATACATATTTTTTCAATGAACGATTCCTAAATACCCGCTGATTTCCCTAGATTGATATGCAGTTTATAAATGGATTTTATGTGTATTATGATTTAATTATCTTCTGTTTCCCTTTGACATCGATTTTAGACTTTCTTTCCATTTGGCATAGATTTTTAAATACTTTTTAGTGATTGGGTCTTGGTGCTAACTTTTGTCAGAAATGGATTGACCTATCAATCATTCGATCAATTAATTTTATATGTAAAGGTGTTGCCTTTTTAACAATTTAGATATGTATTAATTAAGATTCTGCGCTAATACTAGTGTAATGATTTCTCGTCAAAGCCTGAAATATTCTCTATACATCAGTAAATGGTCCGACCCATCCAGACAACTGATATGCTTAATATTTAACAATAATATCGCATATGCCGTCGAGAGCCAGGAAGATAAGGCCAATAGCCGGGGTGTTTATTGAGACAACACATAAGCGGTTGCTTGTAATTTGAGATCACGTCTTTTGTTTATCTTATCATTACAAACGAATCTTGCAAAGAAAAATGGACGAAAATCCGAAAATATTTACGTCTTAAGTCGAAAACAAAAATAAATCCAGTCTGGTCCTTGATCAGTATCTATCTCAGTCTGCAACGTTGCTAATCCGTGCATTGAGTGAGCTGTCGAGAATGAGCAGAAGCATCGGCGTCTCAAGATTGCCCTCCAGAGATAATGATAAGTAGCCCATCACTAGATGAAATGGTGACAAATATGGCATCTTTTAGAGTTCGTTACGATAGGAGCTACGATTAGTTTCAACTCTTACCTATCTCTCTAACCTATACCATCTCATCAGATGCAGTTCATAGAAACACATTGTAAAACAAATTGGTAAGCCAGATAGATAACTTTAGCTCAGATCATGTGTGAACTTCGCTTCGCAGATCTAATCGACACGCGTTCCAATTTTGTAACCGAAATTGGTAAACCAGATAGATTACACTATCAGAGATCATGTGTGAGTTTTTTTCGCAGATCTAATCAACTACTACAATGAATTTATCTATAATCCAACTTCTTATCCACGATATCCAAATGCAAATACATTTAACTTATCTTCATGGGCTTACGACCGAATACGCGATGCCCTTTGTTTTATCATTACTAACTTATATATGTACAGTCGTCGGATAAAGTATTTTGACAAAACTAAAGTTAATTCTAAAAATAAAATGTTTTGATATAAGTTTTTTGCAGTCACTATTAGAATTGTTTAGAGAAACTTTTTTTGTATAAGACCGAGGAAAAAAGTCAAAAAAAGTAGACTTTTACAAAAATTCAAAAATTTCAATGGGTTCTTAATGGATTTAATGGAATTTAAATGATCTCTCCATTGATGCAAAACTAAACATAAAGTAAGTTCAAATTGCGAGTAGATTTATTATTAGTTCTGTCTAAATACTTTATCCGACGACTGTACAAATACAAATGCCCTTTTTGATAAAGATACAGATTTTTAATATAGATAACATTGTTTCCCCCCATTTGGAGTCCGAGGAATCGAGTGCATCATTACTTTATTGATTTACATCTTTGGTTTCATTCAAATTTTTTTGGCTTATGTTTTTTTTATCAAGTTGGCCATTTTTAAGGGTCCTATTTCCTCAAATATTAAAATTTTCTTTGGCATCTGGCTTTTAAGTTGGTACTGTAGTTATGTTAGTAACTGTATTTAACGGCTGTTCCATATAATCTTTGTTCAAGCGTGAATAAGCAACTTTAAATTATTTTTTTATTGCAATTAAATCATTTCATTATTTTGTAACCAGGACAGTTTATTCTACTTAAAAGCTATATTATAAGGCAAAAACCTAATTGAAAATGCGATTTATTTAATTTACCATTATGTAAATTACCATTTGGAAAAAAAAGTATAATAGTAATCAAGAATACATATTTCTTTACCCGACTATCTACCAGTTAATTCCAGTTTAAAGTTTAGCTAATCTACAGAACTTGATTAAATTTAACTCTTAAATTTTTTTACTGATCTTCCAATTGGTATGCTTTAAAAACTATATACACATTTCAGAAGTGTTAGAAATTTAATTTTTGACCCTAATAATGGAAAGCGGGCAATCTAAGATTGCTTTGGGTGAAAACTTAAAGTTGTCTCTTTAACTTGAATCCCACCTATAAAAACAATAATGTATTTCGATATATGATATCCACACAAAAACGAGAATAGGCAACGTCGAGTTAACCCAGCGAGCAAACATGTAACGATACCGATGAAAGCAGGCGACAGACAAATGAGCTCATGACTAACAACAATGGCCGAAAAGGAGCAAAAATGTCGATTCTCGAAAAAGGTCTCAACCTTAATGCTCCCTAAGAGGAACCGAGAATCAGGATGCACTCACACCATCATCCCTCAGTGGTAAGCCGAAGCGGTGGTTGACCATTGAAATTTAAGGTTTTACTTTTTGGCTGCTCTTACACATATGTATGTGTTCCTATGTGTTTACTATTGGCATTTTCTATTGTCAATCTTTTCATTTCGGGGAAAAGGGAACCTAATCTTACAATAACATTCGAGCTCTTTTTAAACAACCTTTGGGTCTGAAAATTGTTATCAATAGAAGAAATCTATGAAGTAGATTAGACATGCTTTACTTCAATAAAACTAAAAATAACAGACATATTTAAAACGGAACTCTATGGAAATGAAATGAAATACTACATACATATGCATAATTAAAGAACATATGCATAAGAGAATATATTTTAATATTTATATATGTATATTTCATTGTGCATAACACCTTAATGACTTTTGAACATTTTCAGAGAAACTTCAATACAAAAAGTATTAGACCTTCAATAAAACAACAAAGAATCTATCTTCGGCTCGCCCAAGGCTTAAAACTCTTGCCATTTAGCTTGCCAATTTGGTCTTGACGTATAAGCACGTATATAGCCAATACACAATCTGCGAGTTGGGTTGAACTATCTCAAACAGCAACAACTTTCACACTGAATGAGTGTTGCCAGTTTAGCTTAATATACTCTGCTAGATCTATCATATTTTTGATAACAGCATTAAGTATAGCATTTTTATACCTGTTAACTAAAAAATAAGTAAAAAGGTCTTTTTATCAATGTCTAGTTAAAGGGATTGATAAATATTTAAAAGATGTAAGCCGTTGAAAAAAATTTTCTATTTTAAAATATATCCTTGATAAATTGTAACTAAGCTTTAAAAAACGGCCCTTAGTGTAATTGTATTTGTTGAACTGTATGTGTAACAAGAAGGGGGACGTCTTCGAATCTACTAAGGACATATATTTCTGACAGCCCAGTCGTTATTGCCATGTCTGTCTGTCCGTCTGTGTGCGCGCCCAAATCTCAGCGACAAAAATCCAACACACCCTCAGTTTTAAAGATAGAACTCTTTTCTCCTACTTAATCGCAAAAGGATCGGATATATATAGCAGTTTTTAAAGCTGTTTTAACTGTTTAAGCAACACAAGCGCCTAAAAGTATACAGCAATTTGTGTACTGTAGGATCTTAAAAGTTAAGTTGATCGTGTCTAGTGTACATTGTCAATACAGAACTGAACAACAAAAAACAATTAAAAGCATTAAACTCAATGTAATGCTCAAGGTTTGTATTTTAAATTATTTATTAACTAATCATCTTTGAAGACTTACAGATATTTATGACTTGCTTTTGACTGAATTTGAATATGGCAGCTCGGACACTTTATATATATTTTGTAAATTCATTAATAATAAAATAAAACTCTCTGTTCTGACTGACTACTTTCATTTTTGCCTAATCCATTTTTTGGTTTTAGCTCTTGATTTATATCAATCGGATTTGCAGCAATCTGATTGACTTTCATTTTAAGCTGGGCTCTTATAAATATAAAAATGATGAAGCAGCGCCATTTCTACCCAAAAGTTAGTATCATTTTTTCTGTGGACATTATTATTTTGTCACAAAATGTTACTTGGTCACGACGACGAGCCATGTCAATAAATTCACGTGCTTCTATTTATTAGGAGAGAGTTTCACAGTTTTAAAATTATGTAGATATAGCAAAACACTATTCTTGCGATACCAATGTACTCGAATAATAGAACACTATTTATGCGATATCAATTTTTATACTTAAATAAAAGAAGGATCATCAAGTAGTTAATAGGTTAATTTTGAATAGAAATGTTTGAGTTCCTCTTAGTTTCCGAGTGCTACAGCACAAATAATTTGTAAATATGAAATATAATTGTGAGTTGTCAGAAATAAAATGAAAGATATACAACAAGAGACAGATCGTTGGTGCAGAAAGTCACGCATAGAATACAACAGATTGTAGGCACATTGTTTGGTTCGCTTTGAAAATATTTGTAAACAGATTTTTAGAAATTGTCTCCTAGTGTCTTCTGTGGCTTTTGTGTAGCGGAGGGTTGGAGGTAGGTATGTCTGCCGTAGTGAGACGTCATGGAGTTTCACGTGTTGTCACCAGCCACCAACCACCAGCTTTATTAATAGGCAACAGCAATGCTGGTAGGTGAGCAGTAGAATCTGTTGAAACGTGATTCTTCCATGCCACACATAGGGGATTACTGCAGGGGCATCGGAGGCGAATAGACAAAAGTGTGCCTTTTAACGAGCTCTAATTTGGTGCTGGACCATTTCGAATGCGCAGCGGCAAAAAGGTTCCTCCCCCGTCTCCCTAACAACTACGAGTTGTTTCTGTAGAACAACATTGACTGACATGAAATAATGGCCTACTCAACCGGAGTCGAATGCCAGGCACAAACACGACAGGATAAAGGAAATCTTTTGATACCATGCATGTTTACACAAAGACGCTCTAACAAAGTCCCATTTCATTTCATTTCATTTCATTTTAAATGCCCTTTTCAGCAGCGATAAAAATACAAGCAACAGCCTAACGTGATAATCTTTTAAATTGCCCTCCCGACGCAGATCGGCAGATCGGCTCTTTACAAAATTGAAATAGAAAAACATAAAAAGTAGATCTTGTTATTTATTTTGTTTCATCAATTCCATGAGCAATTCTGAAAACATTTTGGCTTTTGTGCAATGGCTGAGAAGACCGAGGTTGTGGCTTTATTACATCAAAAGATCCTTTGAGAATACTATTTCAAAATGTATTTGTGTGTGTTTCTTTTTAATTTTCTAATAAACATCTTGTTTATTCAAGGTAAGAAGATTACAAATATTTATTCTAAACTGAGAATCAACTAACTCTAAGTGCTTCCTATTTACATATGAGCGTCATATAAAGAAATGGATGAGCCCCAATTCAGTCCTCTGAGCACAAGGCTTCAGCTCCATCCAGGATCTTTAAAAGTTATTATAAATTGAAATCCAATTTAGTATTCAAGTCAATTTCAACTTGTCGTTCCTATGGCAATTCGATATTATTTAAAATTGGTCAAGATGTTTAAGACAATATTAAATACACAATTTGACGGCAATTTGAAGATATCTAAAGAAACAAAAAAAATTTGCATACTCCAATCGTCGTCTTGAACTACTTAAAGGTGTCTGTCCTGTCTCCTTTATTGTGATACACATTTCGCTGCAGATTAAAATACACTCTGCAAGTATAATATATATTAGCATAGTTTACGAAAAAAGTATTTGTACAGTTAAAAGTCCGATTCTATATGAACTCTTTAATCTATGCTTATCAAAAATATAAATTGTATTTGAATAATACCTCATAGGATCGGAAAAGTCTCATTCATATTAAATCTGAAAAAAGGATAATATAGTATACCGCCAGGAAAGGGGCAAAATATTAAATTTGTTAACAGGATACTCGTTCATTCGTATTTGCAACATATCTTCGAATTCGTATTTTCGTTCGTTTGTTATTCCAAAAGTCAACGAAGTCATAATGTTAAGAGACAAATTATTTAAAGATACGATTCCTCTTTGCGAATTGTACACACACAATCCTTAATAACAAATTCAATATACAATCATGTTCTACCAATGACTTTGAATCCAAATTTAATTGGTTGATTTCCAGTGCAAAACAATTAAATTAATCTAATATAATTTTTAAGTTGATTAAAATGACATAACATACCTTTAAAATGAATTATATTAATAATAAAATCTGACATTTCATTATTCTATTTTTATTTCATTGTTGTACAGACACCGAAACCAAAACACCTAAGCCTTTAATTTAATTTCAACGATACTCGACAAAAATATTAGCGTACAGATACTACTATGTTCGCATGTACATATATGTATGTGTATGTACAAAGTATATAGTAAATATACATATAAATATAAGTATGTACAAAGCAAACTCGTTTGCAGAGGATCGCACACAGAACTGTCCGAAAGAAAAAATAAAACAATGAACAAAGGGAAAACCCAAATCAATAAAACGCAGCACCGCAGGGGACATAACTGAGGATCAGATCGCAACAGGAGAAAAGACCCTCGCACACGTGTTCACAAAGGAAAGTGGCCGACTCTCTGGGACGTTGTTAGTCAGAAATGCCAACGGTCAATTGGGTTAAAATTTGTTTCATTTTTTTTCTTTTTTCGAAAACTGTTTTCGTGTTTTCGAGGTTTTGTGCTTATTGGTTTTCTGTTGATTTTACTTCCATCTATGTGTGTACTTACAAGAATGTACATAAATGTTTTCGAATATGACAAATAGTCTCTAAGTGAAAGCGAAAAACGTTTAACAAATCATCGACGTTAAACCAAAAAAACTTGTCGAATTCTTTCAGTTGCAGCTCAGACGAAATTCGATCCATTTATGTACATACATATATGATGTTAGACAACACTTGAGAATTGGGACGTCTAAGACTGTTATGGGCGACAGATAGAAGAGAATTTGTGTTCCTTAATATCGCATTACAAGTCGCAGAGCCGAAGTCTGGTGTCCTGATCGCTGTTAAATTTGACAACACCATTCCCTGTTTTAATTCTCAAGTGCAATTCATAACACAAACCTCAAAAACCCCAGCGAAGAAACGCCGCGGCGTTCCCATTCCATAAATTAAATGCCGCTCAATGGAACGTGAACTCCATTTCGAATCGCAGTGCTTGTCATTAACTATCGGTTTTCTATTCAAGCGTTTCAAGTGCCTCATTCTGCATGCCCCAAAGGAGAGACACAAGTGTTTACCATGTCCTAGTAATCTCTACTAATCAGCTATGAAAACTAGACCATATGTTTGTCTACCGAGTAGAATGATATCTTCTTGTAAAATGATACATATGTCAAGAGAAATTACCAAAAATACAGTCAAATTATTGAAGCAAGCTATAGATCCCATTAAATATCTACAAACTCAACGAATCCTAATGAAGTGCACGATAGCTAACGAGTCTTAAAGTGTTCGTTGAGCCAGAGATATTAACAACATGATAATGCTTTTAGGCCCCACACAAGCAGTTGAAAATTTAACTTTCCAGACACATACAAAGATTATGCTGAAGAGCCTCCATTTCCATTGCACCATTTTTTCTATTGGCAAAGTAAAAATCTTTTATTTAACAGGTATCACTATTCCTTACGACAGGTACGCACATCCGTTCGACTGTTAGACTGTATAGAAAAACTGTCAGCAGGACGCCGGCGCCAGAACATTTTTCAGTTAATGTTCTGCTTTTCCATTGACATTCTTAGAATCGTAAGAAAATTTCCAGAATTTTGTAGAAAGGTTGTAGCGCGATTTTTCACACTTGATCAACACAGGTACATGTCACCCTCGATGTACAGTCAACCTGTTGTATTTGCTCATAAATACTACACAATTCCATGTGACACTGTTCCCGACAGG
>JBAMBK010001954.1:0-38728 GCA_037043435.1 Drosophila suboccidentalis
ATGGGCACAGGGTATAAAAATCAGCCGATGTCCATAAGCAATTTGGCATAAACGACGACATACAACTCTGCTTCAGCTGACAAACATAATTGCATCCATTAGAACTTTTAGAAATTAAATCAATCGGGAAATCACTTTGAGGTACCCGTTAAGCTTTAATCCTTGAGCTTTAAACACCTACAGTATACAAAATTTCCGCATACTTTTCGGCGTTTGAGTTGCTTTAAAACTTAAACTAGCTTTTAATTGCAATAAATGTGTCTGATTTTAATGCAATTTAGTAGGATAATAGATAATTTGCAAAGAAATGATGCATCAGTCATCAATCATTAAAATCGTTGTACAGCAAAGAGAGTGCTCTTTCTTTAATATGGAGATATGAATGCTTAAGTTAAGGTTTTGATTGAATTGCCCGGACTTGACCGCTCTAGCTATTATAGTTTCTGAGATCTTTTGATGATATAAAGATTATTTGTTTATACTATATAGGGTAGGAAATGCCTCCATTTCCCTGTTTCAGGCATTGCAACAATTATAACATACCCAAACAATCCGGAGTAACGAGCATCACATATACTGCTCTTAAAGAAAATTCATAGAAATTTATTTCAATAACGTGGTACCAGATTCAACAATCTGATACCAGTTTCTGTGCCTTAAACTCGGTCTAAGCATATATTTTGCTAATAACATACGAGCTTCTTACCCCATGATTAAGTGATGAACACGTCGCGGCGAAGACACTTGTCATGTGGGGAATAATGGGTAAATAGGTAATTGGTTTTGTGCAAATATAACGGAGGCATCTCTGACCCTATAAAGTATATAAATTCTTGTTCAGTATCAACATTATGAACATCATTTTGGTTTTCAGTATTAAAAAATTTGATCCAAAATAATTAAAACAAATATTTTAAAGAAACTCCAAACAGCGAAAGCAAAATAAAGCGTTTGCATGGTTACTACGAGTAGATCCCAGGTTCAAAAACAACAAAAACATAACCTCTAAGAAATATTTGATTTTGACGCTTTCATTATTATTATTTATTTCTTTATTTTGATTCCCAGTGCTACAAGCTAACGCTTATTATTTAATGCTGTTTATGTTTGCAAAATGGCATAAATATTTATTAGAAATACTTCGAAGTTTAATACGTCAGCACTTTTATTGGTAGATCTACCAAAAAAAAGTTTTGTGCAAACTTGTCGACATTTTAAAACTAGTAAAAAAAAAAAAATATACATATATAAGACCGTTACAAAATATGAACCAAACACTCAAAGGGAGATAGTATGTAAAAATAACAATTAGGAAGGCTCACAATTAATGTGCCGACAAAATTCCTGAAAATTTCGAGTTTGAGGATTCATCTCCCGCGTTGAAAATTTTTCATGCACCAACAGAGAAATCCTAAAAACAACAATGACAAACAAAGTGCATCACACATACATATACAAGATTTGTATGTGTGTGTGTGTATGTACATAGGATTGTGTTCCCAATACCTGCCAATTTGACAACGCAGAATATCCCAAATAGCGCGTTAATTCGTTTTGACTAACCTTCAAAACCCAAATAAAATTTTGGTAAACAGAAAATACGTTACTTTGACTACCTACAGGTTGGTTCCGAAGGGTATTTGCAATTTACGAGCGGAGCTGTCTCAATGAAATGACGAACAAGTAGATTTTTCCCAAACAGATAGATTGCTTTTGAGATACGCATCCATTGTTTTCCTAGTCCCCTGGAATTTTGGGATTTCGGAATAGTGTGTCGAATTTTAAAATCCTGTGCACTTAGGGTTGGGTTTCTACAGACATGTAACGACTTGTCCGTTCGGGTCAGACCTGAAAATTGAACAAGGGTTTTTGTTTGGGTAATTCGTGCCTAGCAGGTAGCCAGAGCGAGGCGAGTAACAGAGACAGGGGAACAAGAAAGCGGTCTCGGTGAAACCAAAAATGCCAACTAAAAATCCACTTTAAAAAATCTGAATCTGTGAAATGCATGCCAGTACAGCAAGGCTCTCATTCTCTCTCTCAGTCTCTCGGTATCTCTCTCTGTATGACACCCTCTCTCTGTTGCTGTGCAACCACCTGCCGGAATGGCGCATTTTCATTGGCTGCCAGAACGCAGAGAGCCGAAGAGCAACGTGAGCGCAATAAGAGACCCGACTCGTCGCCTGAGCGTATAAAAGCCGAGCCTCTGCAGGCTGGAGAGCAGAACAGTACCGACCAGCGACGTGGCAAGTTGTCCGCCTGTTGCATCAGTTTTAATTTGAATACAACATTTTGAATCGTTAAGAATGTCTTTCATCACACGGGAATACAAGTTCGAGAGCAGCAGCAATATGATGCAGCGAAAATCAGATCAACATACAATGGCCATGCTGAGCCTGAAGAAACTCGTCAAACCACTGCTGCGGCTGATCAAGAAGAAACAGCTCATACGCAAAACTCTGGCTGAAGTTCAATCACAGAACGAGATCAACTCATCGCTGGAGGACATGCGCAAAGACTCGGTTGCCAGCTGTGACAACGATGCAAACGAGCAACTGGAGCAGCGACTCTTCAATGACCTCCGCCAGTGCCCCAACAATGTGGCCATGATCGTGCAGCAGGGTGAACAACATCACATTGTTCCCGTCCAGCCCGATCAGACATTCATACCGGTGCACTTTGCACGCACGAGCAGTGGAACCTTCTTCTGGACCTCAGCCGACGGCACATGCCAGCAACAACAACAGCAAGAGCTCCAGATGCGAGAGAGATTTGACCGCTGGGTCCAGGCCTAACCGACCAACCGAAACTGGGCCAAAATTGACGTCAGCTTTAATGCCAAGTGTCATCAACTCCGGCCTATTATCGGAGAAGGTGATGCTAATGGCACGAACGCAATCTCAGGGTGATATTAGGGTATAGTTGCTTCTCCGGCTCAACACTGGAAGCCAACTCCAATTAAACACAATTAATAATATGCTTGTAAATTATTGTGATTCTCTAATAGCTTTTCTAAGTTTAGAATTACGAAAATCATTGTCTTCCATGTTTGTTTGTTAGGTTAATTTAATGCTAAGAATCATTGTCTTCCATGTAAAATAGTCGTAAGATAAATAAATATTTAGACTTAGAAAACAACTGTGTTTCCATTGCTTAATTCATTGACTTTGAGACACATACACTGTCAGTCATCTGACAGCATTGTTTGAGAAATACTTGTAGTTTATTTACTCCGATGCTGGTAACCGCATGATCGTACAGAACGATCCAAGAGATTCATGCTCCTAAAACAAATCTTTTGTGTGCCAGTAATATTATTTGTAGACCAGTGTTATTAAATTGGTCTTCACATCAAAAAAATAAATTGTCTTGTAAATATTATGAGAATTCAATCAAATCAAAAGATATTCAACTTCAACTATTCATTTTCAGCTAAAGCCAATCAGAAATACAGATACAGGCAAATACAGAATTATCAATGAAGATGCTTTACGTTTTAGCAATAAGTATCAAATTATATGGAGAAAAAAATAACACGTTGCATTGTCAGTGCTGCTTTCCCTGATCCGCATTATATGATATAATAATGATAATTGCAACTTAATACATTATTAATCTCATTTATAAGGTTTCACAAGCCTCCTTTTGTTTGGTCGGGCATACTTAATTCGAAACTCTCGCATAATAACTGAAAATATTAAAAAAAAATGTTCTGAAAATTGTACACTATATTAAATTATTTTCTCAGGACTATATCTTACACGTTCGTTGCTTACACATACCCATACCCCTTGCTCTTAAAAAAATAAGAGTTATCATATAATTTCTGCGCTTTTTATATAATTTTTAGTAAATTATTATTTAAAAATTTAAACTTCGAATAATCATGTGTCAATTTTATGACTTAATTAAAAATTGGCAATAAGTCATCACTTTATTAGATTTCTTATTAATCGATTGGCATACTTTCGAGAGTTGCTAAAATTGCTTGTCCCATATATTCAGACACTTAATTATATTATTTTAAAGATCCTAAAAGTATGCAGTACAAAACGGAATAAAGACACCTTTTGGATATATCGATGAATTCAAGTATAATCCTTCAACATCTATTTGATCACAATCCTATTTGATAGCTATCTGATTGTTTACCAGTACTATTCAGACTGAACCGTTTATTTTTATCAAATCAGTTAACAAATGTCAAAGCTTTCCTATAATTCGCTTCATTAAGAAGTTTTACAAAATCTAAGGACAGGTAGAGTGGATTTACGACGCTTATTTTTTAACGTTGCTTTACTTATTATTATTTAAAAAATAACCGTCGTAAATCCAGTCTACCTGTCCATATCAAATATAATTAATGTCATATACAGCAAATAGTTTTCGGGCAACATATGTTTAACGAGGGTTCAAGGTTTCATGCTTCACCATCAATCCATTAGCCTTGAAAGAACTAATCAAGGCACAAATTCTGTTAAATAAATATCGCCCTTAAAGTAGAGACTACAAGTGAAAAGGGATAACAAATCTCTAATATGATTGCCGCAGAGAAACATCAACAATACATATTCGACTGAAGTAATTATCTCCCACGAAGTAGCCGAAGTAACCGAAGAAGCCAAAGGTTTCTGTTTTCCTCCAAAGTGTAAATGCATGAGCTCGTCACACGTGCAGGACAAGGACCCTGAACTACCTGCTATCCACTTAGGAATCAGAGGAATGGAATGCGTGAGTCGCAATCTCAACGCAAACATTTCCAAGGCAGAGAAACACCTGCCTGAAGCAGCGTTGTGATTGGTTGAAGAACTCGACATAAGCAAGGGATGATTTCAGAGGCTAAAATATAAATACAAATTAATTCCTTAAAGTGAGCATCAAATCAAATCCAAAGCTGAAGAAGCTCAGTTGGTTTTGCATTGTCTTACGAACCTATCAAAAATGTGGCTATAACGGTGTGTTTATTATTTAACCAAAATAAAAAGATTCGTCAAACAACAACAGACTTGCTCTAAATAACAATTTAGTTCTTGAAATCTGATCCGAGTTGGAGAAAACATCGTATCTGGTTACAATTTTGACAATCGCAAGCTTTACTCAAGACCTTTTTGGCACGGTCCCTAAGCCCAGCCTTATTGTAAATAAATTTTTTCGAGCCACTGTAATGCATTATAATAAATAAATAAATAAATAAATAATGAAAATTCAAACTAGAAATTTTTATTATAAACTATTTAGTCTGCCAACGGAAAGAGGTCGTTGACATTATAATGTGCTTAATTTTATTTATTGAAGGCAATTTACTTATGAATCATTATTAAGGCAACGCTGAAAATCTTTTATTATTTCATTTACAAATGAAATATTCCAAATTCTTTAAAATGCATAGATTAATGAACCAGTGTGTGTGTATATAAAAAAAATAATCCAAACATTCCATTTCGGAATAACAAATAGAACCAAACCCTTCCTTGACTACCTGTTCCTGTGCCCAGTCTTGAAAACCTGTTGTCTCTGAAAAAAATCAAAACCTGTTGCTTTAGGGCTTCTTTGGTTTTGTTTTCTTGTCTTCTTCTTGGGCTGTTCAAAAATAAATCTCATGTTGCATTGAAACAGGTAGGGAATATACAAAAGACAATAACTCTACATAATCTTGAATGTAAGGGTCGACTTGACTATTGATGTTATTGAGCTCAGTGTACAGTTCTCCCTTCATTTGCATTTTCTCAAATTTATTCTGTTACGAAAATAGTATTTTTGTATACATCAGTATCAGTCTTAAATCGAGAGTTGCTCCTAAGATACCCTGTGTCCAAAACAACTTACATATTTACAGTATGTGTGTGTGAATCTGACCCTGGCCCTCCCCATGTGTACTTTAATCATGTATAACTTCTGTGTATCTAATCCGATCGTTTCAATCGGTTTCGGTTATGTTCGAATTTTAGGGTTGCGCAAAATCTTAGGATATCAGTTTCGAAATTTTTACCGGTTATTTGTTTGTTTCGGTTTCGAAATACCAGTTTGATATAAGGTAACGACATTTTTTTTGCATTTTTAAAATAATTTGTTAATATAAAAACTAAACCTATGTGATTTCAAAAAAAGATTTTTCTATTCAATGGGATTTTTATTCTGATAAAATATAAAATTCCAAAATTAGTTTTAAGAACGACGATTCATTTAATGATTGATTGAAGCGAAATTAACCGTTATGCATGAATCGGTTGCGAAACGGTTATTTCGGCTTGAATAATTTCGCTATTTCTGTTTAGGGATAATAAATTAGTTTTGTTTCAGCTACGGTTTCAATTTAGGTTACCAATTTCAATCGGTTTATACTGGCTAACGGTTACGGTTTATTTAGATATCCAAATACTTTTATATTTACATAAAAATTTTATAAAGTCAGGAGGACGTGGCAAAGTAGAATTGGTTGTTGATGTTGAAGTAGGACATTGACATAGGACACTGATTAAAAAGCAAAACAGTTATTAACATATGGATATACTTGGAAAAGTCTGGGATTATATATTTATGAAAGAATTCGTAGCTAGGCAAAACGGACATTGGTCGAGGTGGGAACAGAAATAGCTCAACCGATCATTGTGTATCTTTGGCATTAAATGGAAAAAAGGAAAATGCCAAATTTCGAAATATTTGGTTCCCACGTCAAGGGCTAAGGAGCTGGCAGGATAATTGTTTAGATGCACATGAGACGTGAGACATGAGTTTCCCACGCTTCAAACGTTATTCGATCGCCAGGACACCTACCTGCAATCCTTGGGTATTCCTAGCACTGTTAAAACGTGAGAAATATCAGGTCCACCACCTGCTATGTGTCGGCAACTCCGATTGGCTGAGATGCTGCAGCATCTCTCAGAGAGAGAGTTCGCTCTGTGGCTGAGGCAACGTCTTGAGGGTGAGTATATAAATAGGGCACGCACTTTTGAGAGAGCATCAGTAACAGTTCAACTGTCACAGCGACAACATACAGTATTTACTCAATATACAGAAACGCAGGATCGTAACGATGTCGACTTTGAATAAGCAATTGAACTTCAATAAGTGCAACACCAAGAAATTGTCGATGCCGTCGTACAAATCGAAGGTGTCCCCAACCCGACGCCTCACGAACATGCTGAAGCCACTCCTGGGTCAAGTCTTCAAGCTGAAGGCAAAGCAGCCGAAACGGAGCTCCTACATTGCGTCCGAGGAGAAGGAAGCCGAGTTTGACTGGCTCAACAACGACATGGATAATATGGCCAACGAGCATCTCGAAAACCGTCTAATCGAGGAGATACGCCAATGTGCCAAGGACGATGCAATTATTGTCTACAACGAGAACGGATCCGGAGAGCTGCAGACAATGGACCAAGAGGATTACTACGTCCCAGTCCACTTTGCACGCACCAATGCTGGCACATTCTTCTGGACATCCTTGCAGCCCAAAGCCTCTGAGCCATACGCCATCGAGTGGAACTTCCATGATCGGTGGGGTCAAGCTTGAAGGAAACATCTGATCAAATCTGGGTTTTAATTTCTTCAAATCGCGTTGCGGGATCAGCATAATGGGACTGTAGGCCTCTGGTCTTCAAATCAAAGTTTGGGCACTTCGACTTTGATCTCATCTGGCGGGTAGACTTCACACTGGATTAGCTCATGATGTGACTTTGCATTCTAAATCAATATTTACAATGCTTAAGTCGATAGCGGGACAGATACTTTAAAAGCAATTATTTCCTTTACTTTTGTAAACGAAACATAATTGTGACAGGGGTGGCCAAAGTTGCCAATTATTGTGAACATAAATAAAACGTTATAAAATTAAAAAACAAATTTCTTTGTCTTTTTATTGTATCATAAATTATTTTTCAATTGCAGGAAAACACATTAAGTTGATGCACATTCTGAGACTATTCCAATTCGTAATTTGAATTGTCACGAAGGACAACAAGATAAATTCATGTCCATCTAAATATCAATGGAAACAGTAATCACTCAAATCAGAATAGTTTCTGCTTCCATTTAAGCAGAAAGATAAAACTTCGAACCAAGTCCTTCGAGAGAAAACGATAAGATCCTTGTAAGATAATTATATTGAAATAATATTATAACCCTGCTGAAGAAACTATATTTTTGTCTCGAAATGTATGTACAACTATTGAATACTTTTTCTTTTTAAAGACATCTCAACCAATTTATGCATTTCAGGTAGATTCAGACAACCTGACCAAATTTGATCATACATATTATATTAGAGATACACGAACGATGGGTCGAAAACCATACTTTAAAACCTTTGTTGATTCTTCAGATATCTCAACCAAACTCGCTGATTGTGTTTTGTTTTGGTTTTTTGTCAGATCCGTCTCGATCAAGGATACTCCTACATACTTATAACCTGTCAGCAAGAAGTCGAAAGTCAGCTACAGAGAAATGCAATACAAATTGTCTTATAATAAATTTATTTACATTAACGTACTTAAAATACATACTCGAACAAAATTCAAAATATGAATGCTATCATAACATTGAATGGAAGACGTGGATAATTTTGTTGTTAAATGAATGAATAATATAAGAACTGTTCAACTGATATTTCATATTTACAAATATCTTCAACGATTTACAAGAACTTAAAAGCTAAAGCTATTATGTATATTGCACATTAAAAGCCTTTGCCGTCACACTGTCCATCGGAGTGTCCTTAGCAAAGAGATTGCACTATTATCATGCCCGGCTCTGTTGTTCGGTGTCTTCAACTAAGTATCTGTCAGATATTCAGCTTGATGACAACTAACTTGATTAAAGCTTCACACCAACCAAAACGTTAAGGAATGCGCTTAAAGCGCCTTAAAGCTCGATCCTCCATGCCATGCCCTGGGGACGTCGTCCTTCACAGTTGTAGAGTGTGTCCGAAGTGCATTTAGAATGCTTCAGCTTCGCTTCAGTTCCAAAGTAATATTTCCAACTTTTGGAAAGATCCAGTGCAATTGAGCCATGTTGCCCTTAACGGTTTTCACTGAGAACTGACTGCCTTCTCGGAAGTGCACACTATTTTTATAGAGGTCGCGAGGCGACGCGTCGCCGCGAAAACTGGCCACTATACCATAAATAAAGATAAGAACACATGCATCTGTATATATGTACATTTGTATATGAGAGTTGTTATCGCATAACACCAATGCACCAATATACATATGTACAACATATGTATGTGCTTGTATGTGTGTCGTAAACCGACAAGTTCATGCTGTGTCAGTCATGTCGTGTCAACAACACACACATGGGTGTGTGTATATACATATGTATGTATGTTAGTGCACATGTGTTTGTATACTGCTCTTATCTGAAGACCTTTTGACCCACGGTTGTGTTTATCACTTTTTCCTTTCTATTGTTTACTGCAGGCATTCTTTGAATCCAGCATTGGGGTCCAACTTCTAAGGTCAAAGTCAAACTCTTTCGTCTACGACCGCGGTGATTTGTTGTTATTTAATCTCACACAACAACACATCTCACATGCATCCACACTGTTGTTTTTATATGTATAGTCACACACATGCACATGTAATTATAATCACAGCAACGAGGGGTAAAATAGACCCGCAGCATCTATGTATCTGTGTATCTATGTATGCATGTATGTATTTTGATTGTAGTAATCTGTTAGCTCAGGAGTTGGGCTTATTTACTACTTTTTAAATATATATAAATTGAAATAATTTAAGCGCCTTATTCAAAACACTAGCAAACTAGCAAAGTTTTTTATTGATTGACTTTCATTCAAGTTCAGTATCAAAGTTAGTAATATTTCATTGCGACTGTGTAATATATTGTATTTAATTCGATTCAATATGGTTGTAATCAATTACAGAACTGACTGGCGGGCCTGCAATAAAATGCAGACCTATTGCTCTGATGAGTGCAGTCAGCACTTCAAGCGAAAGATGGTAACTAAAACTACATATTTATGAGTCGTATCAATTAAATATTTATTACACTTAGGTGAAAACAACGGAGGTGGCATTAGTTATTGTCCTAGCAATGGCAATTGAAGGTATTCGAAATAATGCGAATAAGAAAATTAACTTTGAAAGAAACAAGGTCCAACGAAGATCGAATTTAGAACAAATGAAGTATGAATATTGTGTTAAAATAATAATGGTGTGTTATTTGCTGTGGGATTCCCCGCCCGACTATGATAATGAAGAAGAAAGCGTTCAAGTTGACAATTCTGCAATGTCTATCCACAATAGATTTGTATCCGATCTCGTTAACGAGGAGATCAGAAAAGCAAGATGCATTCCATATAATCAAACTGCCAAGGAGTTGAAGAGCTACTGGGAAAATGTTTGACGCTGGCAAATAGAAGTAGAGAAACAGTTTTTGAGTACAGACATATTCATAGTAAAGGAAGAACTAGACGGTGGAAGGGCAATCAAAGTAAACCTGTGGAATGTCTTTAAGATACAGATGATCGTCATATGTAATAGAACGAAAGGTCCTGATGATTCTTCTATAGAGTCAATTACAAGTCTACAAAACGACAATACATCTGAATTTAGCTGTGATGCAAATCGGGAAATCGGTATGTGGATAAATGAGCAAATAAATGTAGGAAAAATTATCGAAGATATATCCAAAAAATTTTCAAGCATTTTGGCAAACTTAGAAATGCAATTAAATAAAAACTGTTGTCCCTATGCAGTTCTACGAGACAGAATTGACGTGATCAATGATAATATCGATACAATAATGCAACTAAGGACATTAGATCAATACGATCGAGCAGAATCAACTGGTTACGCATTATTAGATTTGCAAAACTTATTGGTGAGACTGGAATTCTTGAACCAACGAATAGTTAAAGGTGAACAATCAAGCAACTGTTGCACCAATTGGGATGCCAGTGTAAAAGCTGTTAAGTTTAGATTTCAGACTGACAAGAATCTTCTACAGAGCGTTTCTTCAACAAACTTTAGCTTTAAACAAATTTCTACCATTCTAAATAAGTTCAATCATAATTTTGATCATATACAGAACCGTCTTCTTGCAACTGAAAAGCTTTATGATGAACCTGTTACCGAGAATATCACAAATGAGTGTTGCAGCTCTCACTCATTGTTAAGCAATATTGGAGTGCTTATAAGTGACTTTAAATTGTCTGAACTCAAGAATCATTCATCTAAAGACTTATTTGAAAATGTTATAAGGACAAATAATAATATCAACAATTCACAAAGGCTGTTTGATACGGATCAAAATCAGACAAACCGCATGATTACAAAATGTTCAAAACTTTGTGTACCCATTTCGAAAAAAGAGAATAATCTGAACTCCAATTTAAGCCATTTGGAAGATCAACTACAGAAAATTACATCAAATATCAAGTCCAAAAGCGCGGCTTACAGTAAAGTAGATTGGATATATTTAAATAAAACCATAACTGACGGACATAATAAACTTGCAATCATGGAAGAACAATTAAAGCAAATGTTGAAAAAGCGAAATAAATCTCATTCGCAAGAGAACAACCAAATTCCGAGCGATAAAAGATACTTTGACATAAACGAGGATAAAGACCTAATTCATTGCTTAAACACAATAGAACAAAAATCAAACGATATGCAAGAGTTGATGAGAATGCTAAGTGAAAATATGCAATCTCACAGAAACACAAAAGTAAATAAAGAGACGGCGATTAAAGACCTCTACGATAATGTCAATAAACTTATTAAGACACGACCAGGCATCAAAAAGGAACAAGCACTGCAACTTACATCAAATCAATTACACAAAGGGGAACAAAATGATTCTATGAGGAGCCTTGAAAAACGAATTCAAGAAATATCTCTCATCTTAGACGAGAAGAGTCAAGCAATAGATGAGCAATCCCAACTAATCAATCAATTTAAAACTAATTTAGCCAAGAATTTTACTGATGAAATGCAAATGATCAAAGAAATCAATTCTGTAGATACAGAAACCAGCAAAAGAATTGAAAATCGCATTAATGAACTTGAGCGTAAGCTAAATGGAACTAAATTGCGTGGATTGAAAAATTCAATGGATAATCCCCTTACGACGAACAAGTTGGACTACCTAGAAGCTAGACTAAATAGCATGACAAATCAAACTAGAATTTCAGTACAACTTTTGTTGGGGACCATTGACGAACTGGAGGCTCGCTTAAAGAAGGTCAAGGATGAAATAAATAAATCCTATGAGAATGCTAAAAAATGCTCTGACGAATGTGATTGGGGAGAATTGCCATCGATAGAGGAGTTGCAAGGTAGATTAAAAGCTTTGGAAGCTAATTTTAAGAAAACCAGTAAAAACACTCTGGCTTAAAGTGCAAGAGTGAATCCTGGCTGATGATTCTGATCAAATACAATACATTTGTAAACATAACTAACGCCTTCATTTATAGGCTTTGTTTATCAAATAAATAAATAAAAATAATAATAAATAATGTATGCACTTAAAGCTTACAATTGAAAACAAACATTGAAAACAGCTATCATGCTCAATTTAACTGTTTCCAGGATATAATTTAACAGAAAAAATTATGTTATCATCAAATGAAAAAAAAATTCTTATAATATTAATATTACATTTTTAATGGAAATTATTGCCTTACTTTGAAAAATTTAATTAGTAAAATTAATTTTAAATTTTAGTTTAAAAGTATCAAAAAGAAAAAGTAATAAGAATAGCACAAATTTACCAGGAAGATTTAAATTCTTTCTGTGTTGACATGAGCTTTGGAAATTGGTATATATTACTTTGTAATTATTATAAGTATTACTTTATAATAATGATAATTTAAGCTATTCATTAGGTGGCTAAAAAATTGTCAAAATTGTCTAGGATACTTTGATGCTCTTTAAAAAATAATAAAAATGTCTATTTTGTATATTTGAAATTGCCGCCGCCAGAGTTGCACTGTGGATTTTCGAGTTCGAGCAAGTTGGCAGCTCCGCCAAAGCAATCAGCTGGGCAGCCCAACACGTGCATGTGTTTGCATGGCGGTGTGGGTCTTTTGTTATAAACATTTCGGTGGCAAAACAAATTAGTTTACGGAACATATAATGCGTCAAAATACACCTCCACGTCGACCCGACTTTGAAGACGACGATGACGATATTATAGAGGAAATCGACCTGGATGGCGATCCACCAATTGACGATGACGAGTTGGAAATGGAAGAGGTAACTTTGGCCGAACTGGAAGCTCGCTTGGGCTTGCACGGCTCTGACGATGCCATGGAAGACGATGAGGATGAGGACGAAGGTGAAGAGATCAGAGATCGAGAACGCATTGCCGCTATCCGAGATGATGCAGTGCTCACATTTGAAAAGCACACGGCGCCCGTGTTCGGATGCAACCTGCACCCAAAGTTTGACTGGGCTGTGACGGGCAGCGAAGATGACAAGGCATATGTGTGGAGCACTAAGAGTGGCGAGATTCTGTTTGAAATTGCCGATCATAAGGACACCGTTACCGAAACGCATTTCAGCCACGACGGCAGCTACTTGGCCACCGGCGACATATCCGGCGAGCTGCTGGTCTACAAGGTGACCGAGCAGCAGGACGAGCGACCCATCTTGACCAAGATCTGGGAGTACTCCATGTTCGACATGGCCTGGATGTTCTGGCACCGTGCTGCCAATGTTCTGCTGGCTGGTGGTGACAGTGGCGAGGTCTACGTGTGGCGCATTCCCAGCGGAGAATGCAAAATACTTCCTGGAAATTCGACGCGTTGCGAGGCTGGTGAACTCAGCAACGATGGCAAGAAACTGTTCACAGTGTACATGAATGGTGTTGTGAAGCTGTGGGACCTAAAGACATCTCAGGTACTTATGGAGGTGAACGAGGAGCATCCGCTGGGATTAGGCGAAATAACGCATGCGGTGGTCGCCTGTGAACCCGATTCGCCGTTTTACTTGTGCGCCGAAGGCAGTGGTAAGTAATCCAATGGTTAATACAATTGCATCAGTAATACAGTCACTTTTTACCCTGACAGGCAAGCTACTCTTCTGCACGGGCAACGGGCCTGTAAATGTCATACAGTCCGAGCACGGCATCGAGTGCATTGCGTTTGCGCCCTCCTCGGCGGAACTAAAGCTGGTGGCATGTGGCTCGCTGGACGGCCAGATATCCATATGGGACTATGCCAAGTATTCTCTACGAACAGTCTGTGAGAGCCCGGTGCCAAATGATGGAATACTTCGGTAAGTATCTTATCAATATGATAAATAATACACTTTTTTTAATACGGTCTACTTTATTACAGTCTTAAATGGCTAAACGATTATACTCTGCTGGCTGCCACCGCGCAGGGAAATCTAAATGCATTCGATGCCCGTTCCGGAGCCCTTAAATTTACACTCACCGGACACCATTATCATATATATGAATTTGTTTACAAGCCACAGGAAAATTTGTTGTTGACCGTTTCAGAGGATAACACAGCAAAGATATTTAATGTTCCACCTCTGGGCGAATAGATGTTAGTTTGATAGAATAAAAATACAATACTAAAATAGTTATTGTATATACATATAAGATATGTATGAATTTATGTAAAAATTATGGTTCCTTTATTTACTTTTGTAAACAAGAGTTTATCTGATAGATAGATGCAGTTGTGGCCATATAAATAACGTAAATTTGAGCAAGAGAACAAAAGTGCAAACTGCACTCTTAGAATGAATTTCCCTCTCTGGTCTTGGACATGCGTGTAAAGGAATTGAGAGACGGTGTATTTTACGATATTCCTCGCTCAGCTAGTAATGCCACGAGCTAATTTTAATGCTTTATTTAGGATGCGGCAGACACTAACACAGACACATGTACAGCAGTACGAGTGTGTAGACACAGTTCCTGACACACACCCGCCAGCTCAAACCTACACTCACAAAACTGGACAATTATATGAAATTTTGTTGGATTTTTTTATCATTTTATTAAAGCTCTTCGTATTTCATTCTCCCGGTGCAGTGTCTGTGCCTCTGTGCATCACACAAAAATCACAATCAGTTCCAATCGGGGTTTCTAACCGTGCGTTACGGTGTCAATTCAGAATTTGGCTGAGCTTATGAGACTGTTAAGCGCGGGGTATATATGTACATACATGTGTAGCATGTACATACATATAAGCGTGCGACTTTTAATAGTTTGTTGACAAGAAAAGGGACAATAGAAGAATTGATCGAAGAAAACGGATCGGTTAACTCGTTACTAAACGGTTAGTTTGAGAATTTCGGTATAATGGTGTTCTCTGTTTACGTTTAAAAAATTTAATCGGTTAACTGCTGCGGTTTCGGTGCTATTAATCTAACAAATTAAACAAATTAATGCATATGACATTTTGGATATGATTCTTAAAACAAGTTCAATAAAAGTTACTTGGCGTACTCTATATATGTATAGCAGACTTTAAAATGAATAGTAATAGTAATACTAAATAACTCGTGACATTAAGCAAACAACTTGGAAATATTAATGAAAATTGCATATGGAAGTGATCCATCATATTTTGGGTATATTTATGAGTAGGGCGCAAACCTAAAATCCAAAAGCACAAACACGAATAACAATAAAAGTCGAAACCGCAGTTAATCAACGACGAAAACAACCCACAACACACAGATATGAACATATGTACATATATGTTTGTGTGTTTCCTATGTACATAACGTTGTGGATGTGTGGCATGCGTGTGTCTCTTTGGCGACTTCTACAATTAGATTATCAGTCCAACAACAACAACAACAAGAGTCAAGTCAACACTATAGTTGACAATCAAAATCTCAGGCCACTATGAAACCTAGGCGCTACTGTCAGTACGATCTCTGCAGTACAATTTAGATGTTTGTCTGCACACACACCCACATATATATATATATATTTATTTATATGCACTTGTACATATATTGCATACACAGTCAGCACTAAAAGTTCATTGGGATTACGATCATCGCACAATTGAATTATCACAGTTTGAAATGTCACATACACGCGCCTAGCGATCCCCACGACAACAGTGATTTAGCTATACGATTATGTATGTATGTATGATTCTCTATAGAGAATACTATATACACAGAGCAAAAATATTTACAAACTTGATTTCCCACCAAGATTAAAATTATTGAAATCAAGTATATCGATCCTATTTCAAGTACGATTTCTTAAGTATCAATATTCAAGTGTTCTAGTCTTTATGAACTTAAAAGTTCAAAACGTACTTTACTTAAGCACTATCTAAACTTTTTTCAAGCTAACTGAGTACAACAACGACTTGAAATAAGAAAGAAATACTTGATAATGAATAAAGAATTTTTGTTTTCTTTTGCAGTGAATTTGGAGCTTTCCTTTTTTTTTATCAAAATTACTCGTACTTGGTTTACGAATTTTTATAATCACTTAGAGTAATTTGAACTTTTTAAGACTTGCAAATACATACTTAATTCAAGTTCCTTCGAACTTAATTTTAGTACGGATGTTTTTCTCTGTGTATATGTATATATGGACATACATACATATTAGTACTTTGCGAGTAATATTCAAAATAAATGTGTTTAGCTGATAACAATTCGCTTAAGTGTTTCACAAAAGCCTCACAAATTTCACTTGCAAACAAAAATATATTTACATACATACATATAAATATATATAATATGAGAATAAATAATCCTTAGTTAATTTCTTCAGCTTTTATGAATCGAATTAGCTTAATGCGTCTGTCAAATGTTTGAAATAAGAATCAACTGCATAACATTAGAGTTATTCAAATAGTACCTAGTTTGAATTAGCCGCTTAATTATCGTGAATAGTTCAAATCAAGTAAGAATGTGAGCAAAAAATTGCATTATTAAAGAGTCTATTTATGACATTCGAAATTGTTTAACAAAGAAGAACTCTTCAATGATAAATTTTATTGGCAAACGTTACTTCTACTTAATTTCTTCTTCTCGTCCTCAGAAGTATTCCCAAATTGATGACTTCCTAACATTCTAATTACTTAAAATGTTACATATTATAATAAACTTGAAATGCCTTAAGATACTTTATTTTTTTCTTGGGATTACTAACAAAACCAGTTCACGGCGGATTTTCAAATCACAGTGCAATAAAATTGGTAATTGACACTTTATTAATTTATTAGGCACTCAAATTGAAGTGAAAATGAAATTGAGAGAGAATTGATAACCCGATGTGATAAGTGCCTTATCGAATGATAATACGCAATAAAAATTATATCAAGCTTTGCTCTCTCAATTATAATATTTAAAACAGGTGTCACTTTCGTCAATTCAGTGATAATAGTTTCTGAATGAAATGAAAAGTTGAAGTTATTTGTGCAATGTTAAACGGCATCAGTTTTAATTCAAGTTGACAATTACACACATTTGTCCTAAGGAAATGAATACACTATCATTTTATGTTCATACTTAGATATGTATTAAGTAAGTCTACCAAAAAAAACTACATAAGCCTCACGATAGGTCAATGACTACAAATATACGTCATTTAAATGTTTGCGTATATACATTAGGGTGTCCCTTATTTGGTCAAAGTCAATATTTTTAAACGCATACGGGCTAGTTTTGTTCATTAGGTCCTAAAGAACTCAGAAATAAATTTTCACCTCAATCGGAGTATGATAACCCGTGCCGACTTGGATCGGAAAATTTAAAAATTATATAGAAAAAAAAAAAAATTTTATTTTTTTTAATTTTTTATTTTTTTATTTTGTTCATTTGGTCCTAAAGAACTCAAAACCAAGTTTTCACCTTAATCGGAGTACGATAACCCATTCAAATTTGCATCGAAACATGAAAAATCATCGAAAAATGCATAATCAGTGTTAAAACACTGTTTTTTCATGTTTCGATGCAAATTTGAATGGGTTATCGTACTCCGATTAAGGTGAAAACTTGGTTTTGAGTTCTTTAGGACCAAATGAACAAAATAAAATAATAAAAAATTCAAAAAATTAAAAAAAAAATTTTTTTTTCCTATATAATTTTTAAATTTTCCGATCCAAGTCGGCACGGGTTATCATACTCCGATTGAGGTGAAAATTTATTTCTGAGTCCTTTAGGACCTAATGAACAAAACTAGCCCGTATGCGTTTAAAAATATTGACTTTGACCAAATAAGGGACACCCTAATATACATACATATGTACACAACATACTTGTATTATTTTACACCAGTTTGCATACATATGCACGTTTGTTGATAGAAGAGCTTAGTTTAAAAGCAAAAGCATTATTACAACGACAAATGTTCAGCATTCTAAGAGCGCTCCAACTGCGCGCTCTCTTAAACTGAAACCAAAGTGTTTCGCACGTGCTACGCAATTGCCATATGATGATTTTGGTAGTATGAATATCTGTTGAGTTGCCTCAAGTTGCGGCAGACAAACATAGACATGTGCATATTCACACATCTTACTGAAAATAAATATATATAATCTGAAGAAATGTGATAAATTCTTGCATCAGACAAAGTTCACAAAGGCGGGAGTTTTTAAGTTAAGAGAGGGAGAGAGTTTGAAGAGACGCAAGCGAATATACATATAGTACATATGTACTATACATACTTTGTTGTTTAAGTCTAACAAACAATTTTCATTTGCATTACAGGTTCAGAGCATTCGGTTAGTCTAGAGCAGTAGGTAAACTTTAGGAGTTTTACATGAAATCGGAAGCAAAGAGCGAATGCGTAAAGCACTAACCGACAAAGAGAGAGAGAGAAAGAAAAAGAGAGGAGCTCTGCCGCGTTCACCTCATAAAAAAACAGCACAAGCCAAAGTTAAACGTTCAGCTGGCAAAAGCAGTCGCAACACAACGCATAAAGGGAAGTAAATTTATATTTCCAACTTAGTTCAGATTTGGAGCGTATGAAGTGTGGTCGATCGATAAAGTGTGTGTGGAAAGCACCGACGCGATTGTATTTTCTATTTTCAAAACGGGAACACGTCTAAGAGATATCGCTTTCGTTGAATGTGAATGTGAATGTGAAAATGCCCCTCTCAAGCCAGCGAACTCTTTTCACAAGTAAATCAGCTACCACGTGGTACTTGTGATTGTTGAATGTGGAGTGAATACGTTAGCATACGTAAATAAATATTCATATAATCATACATACATATGTACATATGTAAGAAAACATGTAAAATACATAAGCAGAGTTTAATAAGAGAGCATGTGGTCGCAAAGTAAACCCAAAATTGTGTTTGAAACTTTTGAATACGATCCACATCCACGCGGTCAGTGAGAGCGAACTGATAAAACTCGTATGTAGACTTGAAGAAACCGATAAATTCAATGATAACGCGTAATAAATACATCACAAAGTTAAACCTGTATAAAAGCTATTAGCCAAAGGAGTGCTCCATAAGAGTTAAATTTCATATTTCGGATTCATTGAGCCACCAGCAAAGAGAGTCGACAAAATGACGCGAATTCAAGCAAGCGACACGCTCATTCCCCGCCAGGTGTTCGACGCGCCAGCGGAATCAGTCGAAGGTGGAAAAGCACGTGCCCGCAACGACAACTCGGACACCCCCAGCCAAGGCTCGGGGGTGAAGTTAAAGCAGCGAATTGGACTGCTCGACGGTGTTGCCATCATTGTTGGCGTCATCGTGGGCGCCGGCATTTTCGTGAGTCCCAAGGGCGTCCTCATGTATTCCGGATCGATCGGTCAGTCGCTGATCGTCTGGGTTCTATGCGGAGTTCTGAGCATGGTGGGAGCCCTATGCTACGCGGAATTAGGTGAGTTGTATAAACAGTTGTGAATTTTCTGCTGACGACAGCAATATTTTACAATTTAGCTTTTAATTTTCATTAGTAAGTAATACAACATGTAGATGCACATGTGCAACAGCTGTGTAAATATGTAGTTCACGACCTCGTTTATTTTATGCATGCTTAGCAGTATCAGCAAAGGGTGTAAGAGCTTGCAAATATCGAGGCCGTCCCAAGTAGTGCTGCCAACTCTTCAGGGCCTAAGAGAGCCATATCAACATTTTTAAGAAGCTGGAAGAATAAAAAACTGAAGAAATATAGCGAGAAATTTGTCATTGTTTTTAGGTTGCTTTTATCAAAACAGGGTGCAATGTCTTTCTGCAAATGTATAATGTATATTATAAGGAGATAAATACGACCCAATAAAGCATATAAATTCTTGATCAGGGTCAGCAACTAAATTTATATAGCCCTGTCCGTCTTTATGATTTTGGGCTTATCTCAGAGCTCATATGAGGTAGAGACACCAGATTTGAACTGTAGGGGATGTTGTGATATTTTGAGATACAGCAAGTAGTTTTGTAAAAACTAAATCATAGCCATTTTAACTTTCAATATTGTTATAATTCTCGCCAGCCACAACTTTCCCCGCGATTGGCTTTCATAAAACTTCATCCAAAAATGACGGGAAAATAGCCAAATCAGCTTCACCGGTTCCAAGTTTCCGAGTACAGCACATTTCTGTCTTTGGTTAAACACCCAACATGTTTAACCTTGAACCCTGCGCAGCTGTTCTCATCCCCGAGTTTGCATGTAGATCCGAGCACCGCTCAACCTTATTTTTCTACAGTTTGAATACTCTTAAAAAAAGTCTCTTAAGTTTTTAATGAATTATGAATAAATCATTTGAACCAAAAAAACAATTATTGCATGAAAACAAAGATCTATGATAATCTGCCATACAAAATGTTCCTATTGATTTTATTACAGGATATATGGGCATTTCCACAGAAAGGTCCACCGCGGCCAAAAACGTAAAATTGATCAAAAACTCACATCTTGTGAAATTTTCTTCCAGAAATGTATTTAAGTTATTTATTTAAGCAATATACTCTAGAAGAAATTCAATAGGATGAACATATAGATTCTACATTGGAATAAATTAACTTTTTCCATATTTATGTCAATTTTCTTAAAAATTGACTACCAAAATGGACCGTTTGTATTTTAACGATTACACTAAGTAGGACAGTAAGATTGTAACATGAACCATTTTAATTCAAAGAAATATATTGAAAGTTGAATTTAAATAAGTTTTTCGGGCTGTTTTCGATATATAATTTAAAAATAGAGAGACAGAAAGAACATAAAAATAGTGATGGTAAAAAATGTCCCGTGCGCGATGTCCCGTGCGAATTTAAGTCAAATTGAATTTAAAAAAAAGTGCAAGTCATCTTTGAAAAAAATCATAACCATTTTTAAGAGGCATCAATACACAAGAGTTTTAAATTAGTTGCATTAAAATATTGCCTCTGGATTCGCTGAAATTATTTTTTGAATTGGTTGACCTCACAAGCCACTTCCGTTTCGTGTCCCGTGCGAATCACTTAAATTTTGCTATTATCTTAAAAATTAAAAATTACCCAAACTCAATCTTTGCACCAATGAAAGAGCTAATAAAATGCTATATGTTAAGCCTTTCATCAGAAAAAAAAACCGTTTCCTTTTTACCGTTTTTTTACATTGAATGTGTACGAATGTCCCGTGCGCGAGTTTGGAAATGCCCATATACAAATTTCTATACTGTATTTATGTATTTGCAAAAAAAGAGAATTTACATTTCTGATCATTTGGTTGTACTATATTATCTAAAAATTCCCAGTAGTGAAGGTCAGGAGACAAGCTAAATTAAATTTGCTGCTTCGCTTAAAGTCTATTATTTACTAGTCACTATTCAAAAAATTATAAAAAATACTACCAAAAATATTTTTGAAAATTTTTTTGCATCAAAACATTTTTTGTAAAAAATCGAGGAAAAAAGTTGAAAAAGTAGCCATTCACAAACATTCAAATTTTTAAAGGATACTTAATGGGTTAAGGAAAGTTTTATGGCATTCAAACGGAATTTAAATGACCTTTCCATCACAGGACCTGCTAGAAATAAACCACAGCCTCATCCAAATCGAGTTAAATTTTCGAAAATATATGATACCACTGGCCCATTTCTGTAAGCATCCTAGCTTTTGCCTTCAAATGGTATGTCATCATCAATTATTTTATCGAACGTTAAGAGATGACGCGGAATGATAATGAACCTTTATAAATGTTATATTAAAAAATAAAAAAATAGCCGAGGTACAATTCTAGTTGGTAAAGGAGCTCTCATTCAGATTGCAATAAAAATATTCAGAGCAATGGCCTTTCGAGCACTTTTAACAGAAGATAAGAAAACTATATACTTATTAAAGCAAATGCCCGAGCAGAAGAGATAAGGGACTCTGATCAGAAAGACAGCCAACTCTGGCTGCACAATGTATATTATGTGATAATATAATTCGAGAATTTCAACCATCCTCATTTTTCTAAGATCTTTTTATGGCTAGCTGAGCATGTTTTTCATGATCTTCACTTATCCACTCTTCACGAACTCTTTGTTTTCACAGGCACTATGATACCAAAATCTGGCGGAGATTATGCCTATATCGGGACCGCATTCGGGCCGCTGCCCGCATTTCTTTATCTTTGGGTGGCGTTGCTGATTCTGGTGCCTACGGGAAATGCGATTACGGCTCTTACGTTTGCCCAGTATCTGCTCAAGCCATTTTGGCCCTCCTGCGAAGCACCCACAGAGGCCATCCAGCTCCTGGCGGCTGCAATGATATGTAAGTGTTGGATGGAGAGTGGGAGAGACTGCATTCTAAAATCTTAATCTGAAACTCTTTAACAGGCGGGCTGACTGTGATCAACTGCTACAACGTCAAATGGGTGACTCGAGTGACGGACATCTTTACTGGAACCAAGGTGGTCGCCCTGATGGTTATTGTCGCAGCTGGGATCTGGTACCTGGCTGACGGGCACACAGAGCACTGGGATCAGCCATTTAGCGGGGGCCTCAAGGAGCCCGGATTCATTGCTTTGGCATTCTACAGCGGATTATTTTCGTACTCGGGCTGGAACTATTTGAATTTCGTGACTGAGGAGCTGAAAGATCCATATCGCAATTTGCCGCGTGCCATTTGCATATCGATGCCGGTAGTCACGGTCATTTATATGGTGACTAATGTAGCATACTTTTCGGTGCTCTCCACCGATGAGATTCTTTCGTCGGAGGCGGTTGCTGTGACCTTTGGTGACAAGATGCTCGGCTTCCTGTCCTGGATTATGCCCATTGCAGTGTCATGCTCAACTTTCGGCTCCCTCAACGGCGCCATCTTTGCCTCATCTCGACTCTTCTTCGTTGGAGCCCGCAACGGACACCTGCCAGCAGCCATCTCCCTGATAAACATCAATTGTCTGACCCCGGTGCCGTCATTAATATTTCTGGTAAGAATATCCCTGAAATCCTCGTTGGATGCGAACTAATCTTGTCACTGTCTCTCGTTTTACAGTGTGTAATTACGCTCCTGCTGTTCTTCATTAAGGACATATACGTGCTCATCAACTACGTCAGCTTCGTGGAAGCACTCTTCACTCTCATTTCCGTAGCGGGTCTCATGTGGTTGCGGTACAAACAGCCCAAGGCGGAGCGGCCCATTCGCGTCAATCTGGCCCTACCTATAATCTATCTGATTGTTTGTCTCTTCCTGGTGATCGCGTCCATCTCACAGTCGCCCACCGAGGTGGGCGTTGGCACCGTCATTATACTTTCCGGCATTCCCATTTACTATCTAACGATACACAATCCGGTTCAGTGGCTGGCCGACACATCGCAGACAATCAACATGTGGTGCTCCAAGTTCTTCATTTGTATGCCCAACCAGGAGAAGTTCGAGTAAGTTTGGTTAACTCAAGTGTGCCTTCATGTTCGATGTACGAATAAATCAATTCTAGCTAGTCTAAGCCTCAATTATTTTGCTATCTATGTAAGTCAAGTCGCAACAACTAAGCTAAGCTAAGCAACTAGGATTAAACAGTCTGAGTGGAATTCACAATCAGAATAAAGTTTAGTGTAAATATTTACAAACAAGTAATACCAATCAATATCAATGTATAATACAATAGATTTGTACAATATATTTAAATATCAGTTCCTCAGCGCAATTATGCACAATTCCCAAGCATACAAGACACATCTTTTTACACGTAAATATATTTAAATAGATATACATTTAATGAAAAATTAAAGTTTTCAGATATTAAATAATTAAGAATATATTATGGATCTAATTTTTATACTTGTTTAAATCGAAATATTTTGTAAAAAAAAAACACAAAAAGTAAATAAACAATATTGAAATAAAAAGACCAAAGCTCATATCTTATCTCTGTCTCTATCTATCTAAGCCGATTGCAAACTAGGGGAAAAGCTTTTATAAGCTTATTTAAGCTTCGGCGAGTGATAAACAATTAAAACTCTGGCGAGTGAACCGTGTAGCGAGAACATGACTCGACTGGCGATCAGTATAAAAACGGCGACTACGCGAAACGGTCGATTAAAGATCGTCGAACGGGATCCGGTATCATCAGTATCAGTATCAGACCGCTGACAATTAGCGGGAATGATCATAGATCGTCGAGGCGTGAATTATTTACGAAAAACTGCCAAGAAACTTGTGTATCTAGTTGAGAGTGAAGAAAGTTTAGTTTAGTTAATCAAACTCATTTGGTTAACCATTTGAAATGGCGCTCAAAGAAGTCGCGATCTACCTGCTCTTCGGCTCAGTGTTGTTGACTACGACTCACGCATCCACGGAATATAATCAGTATGTGAAGCAGATATTTCGAAAGTACGGCAGCGGAGGCACCATTAGCTTTGAGGTAAAAACTAAAGGCTTCTACTTAGTTTATTTAAGTTTAGTTTATTTAAACAACCCGCAATGCAAACTCGCGCTTCGTTGGCTTCAACAATTGCCAAATGTTTTGTTTTTAATTGCCCAACTATCGTTCAGCCCAATGATTGCAATATTCGCACATATGTACTATATGTCTAAATATTTTGAAAAGTTTGAATTTCCATTAAATTTACGATGATTTTAATTTCGAAAGACACAGACAATTTGAGGCCTCATTCAGCAAAAACAAGCACTCCAACAACAGTTAGAGCACAGTTAACAGTCCTAATAGGTAGTACTATAATCTTTATGTTCACACTAAGATACGCACAACATTTTATTATTGGCGGCGGACGTCTCACCATTATATAGTCAGTCGCAGTCAGTCTGTCATAAACTTTGTCATAAATTTAATCAAATTCTTGACGTGCTTTTATCTCGCGTAGAGCGCAAACATTGCACTCGTACTACACTCGTACTTTGTTCATCATCTGTGTCTGTAAACATCGGTAAATGGGGACTGCGATGATGGAGGAAGATGGCGCTGGTTAAAGAGATCTCATCTGGATTTGGAGGGGCAGATATACCTACATATGTATGTGTACTCGTATATGAGATTTGATGAAAAGATTGCCACACAAAATAGGTGACATTATCGAGATAAAAGCTATTTTAATGACATCAAGCTCTAGATCTTATCCCAGATACCCTGTAAGCATTCGTTGCAATGGATTTATTCGAAAGAAAGAAGCCACTTAAATAATTTAAATGGATGCATTTTTTGATAATAATAATAAGTAAAAAATCAACTAACTAAAAATTAAATTAAACTGAACTTTTGGTTTAGCTTAAAATAAAAGGTGAAATGTCTAGGGTTCGGTAAATCTAAGTTTACATCCTAAATTAAATTCGCATTCTCCAACAAACCAACTCTAGAATTAACAAAAATGATTAGCACGACATTTTAATAAACAAATTTAAAAAGCTAATAATTAAAAGCAGGGATTAAAACCGTAACCCTAACCGTAAACGTTAACCGGTTACCGTTAAGAAACCGATTCATGCATAACGGTCAATTTCAGCTCAGTCAAGCATTAAATTTTATTATGTTAAGGTTTAATAATCGCTTTTTAAAACTAAATTTAATTTTTACTTCTGCCCTAATTTAATATATTAAAAACATCTAAATTTTTGAATTCTTTGTTTTCAAATTTACATATCATTAACATTTTTTAAAATTGTTTTATAAACCGAAATCATACCGGTTTTTCGAAACCGAAACATACAAAAAACTGGTAACCGATATATAAAAATTGTGCGTAACCGAAAACCTAAATGCGAACATAACCGATAACCGTAACTGAAACCGGGTTTCGTTTCGGTTTGATAACCTGATTAAAAGTTAACTGATTTGTGATTTTTTGACTAACAAAATCGAAAGCATTTCAATCTCTTCAGTTTAGCTTGAAATGTGTATTTTTGTTTTCACGGTCAATTTTCACATTTCTTAATGGTACTCACTGTATGTATGTATGTATGTATGTATCTACAGTTAGTATGAATGTATTTGTTTGTAAAAACAAGTGAGGCAACAGTCGTTGACCATATCCCATCAGACATGCTACTGATATATGTACGGATTGATATGGGCTTGAATGCTTTATGGGAATGCAAACACCCGCCACACACTCGCCAACTATGCAGACCAGTCCAATTTGCATTACTCGTGCGTAAACGTCTCCGGCGACACTACGCAATACGCCCGCACATCCAAATGACTGGCTACTGAAACTGTTGAGCTTGGAACGCATGCGGCATGTTAACTAGGCACTAAGTATGCCCAAGCTCCAGTCCCCAGTCTCCATCCCAATTGATAGACCGACGCGTGTCCCGGTAACCAGTTGGAAGTACATGTGGTGATGATGAGTACCAGATTTCAATGGCACATCGCGGGTTCTCGTGTGTTGAATGAAAGTAAAACCTTGGCGGGTTCAATGGAATCGGTCTTAGTTATTATAAACCGTATCGTCGTTACGTTATTTCTGATTCTCTGTCATTTTGTAAGTTTTGTTTTGTTTTCTTTGTTCATTTTATGGATTGAGCGCGTGTTTGTTTAATTTGCCGAAATGATTGCCCAACCACGTTAAGGTGTTTATTTCAAAATTAAATGAAGTCAACATGTAGTTGGCAGTTGGACTCGGATTTGACAGACCATTAAATTCCTCCCCACTCGAGGTAGCCGTCATTTATTGATAGACGGAGCGGACACGCCCACACGCCCTCATGAATAGACAGACAGCCGCTGTCAAGACAATTAGATTTGTTCCCAACCCCAATCCAATTGTCATCATTAATATGTACGTGGAGGCATGCTTACAAATAATCATACATCGCGATGTATGTAAATATAATTGCTTTGTTCGGTGACAACTAATTAGCTGTGGGATTTTTACTCGTCTACGTTTAACACGTGACCAGGTACAAGCGCCGTCACTCTAAATGAATCTGACTTTTCACCTGAATAAGTGTGCCAAATATTGCCAGGTGTAACTCTGAGAAAACATAACAAAATATACATTTTTAATATTTTTATTTTTATTTTAGGGTCTTGAGCACTTAATGTACAGCTTAGGGCTGGGGGAGATCCATTTCAAGTCGTCGCACAACATTGAGGATCACCGACCCAAGGGCTACAACTACTCCAAGGAAATCGCACTCGACATCAATTCTAGCAATATTGATCATCCACCCGACGTTCAACTGTCCAACCAGGACTTGGAACAGAATCCACTCAATCTCAACCAAACTCAGAGCAGCAATGCTACCAGATCCGATGAGTTTCGCGAAATGCACGATCCCAGGCATCGACATACGCGGGAGAGCAGTGGTAAGAGGATGTACTTTAAATATAATTCATAATTATTATATGTGCATAGACGAAAGCCAAACGGCACTTGAAAACAAAAGATACATTATTGTATTCCAAGAACATTATCTAAATAGAAGATAGACCAAAACAATATACTTAATTCCTGTCTGAATAGTGATAAGACTGTTTTGCTAAAGATATGCATAGTTAATGCAGTTAAGATAGGAGCCATACTTTAATATATACATATGTAATTTCGAAATCACCTGTTGGAGGTATTTGATAAAATAAAATCGTGAACTTTAACACAACAGATACATTTGAATTCCGAGAATATAATCTAAATAGAATGTACTTAAGTCCTGTATAAATTGTAATAACAAAACTATTTTGGTCAGCGACTGTGCATAGTTTCCGACTTTAAGATAGGCGACAGACCAGTTGAAGGAATTAGTAAAAGATGCCGATGGAATAGGGGAACAATACGAATAAATGGATGCTTAAACGACAATTATAAATTGGTCTCTAGTCTACTAACTTTTGTCTCCCATCTTCCTATTTTTGCTTAGTACTGTTCTTTCTTTGGCATTTTTCTCGTATATGCATAAACTGAGACTGGAAACTGGTGACGATATTGGCCTCAATTGGCTACTTCAAGTGCAAGGCAAATGCGACAACTTGAGGAACGCTCAAAGCAGCTTATCAATTCAATTGTATTGTCATTTACATTATATAATAATGCAATATGAATGCTAAATGGGGTTTATCACTTACGTTTTATCCACCCCTAAATGATTTCCCAATACCAAACCAAGTCAGTTTCTAATTTTAGGAAAGCCTTGGCTAGGTATAGACATAAATTATTTGCGAATTTAGGCAGTAAACACTCACTATAATTTATAAATAAATATATGTAAATACATTTTTCTGTATCAAAACAAAGGAATTAGGGCTAGGAGAACGCAAATGCGGAAATTGTCAGTAAGGTGATCATTATTTGTCAGTTTATTTGCTACACTCGTTAATAATATGGATGCGGAAATGCAAATCTGGAAAATATACTAAGCTTGTTGTTAGCCACATACTAGAAGTACCGTTAATGCCACAGTAAACAGACATATAACGAGCCATAAAGATAGAGAGACAGTTGAAACTTGTTGACTATCTCTGCACTATGGAAGTTTTTCCAGCGAAGTCAACAGGTTATCCAAGTATTGACACTCCCCTTTCTTGCAGATTCCCTCGACGGTAAACGGCCTGCAGCGGCATGTCTGTCGCCAAAGTCACTGCTCTCTCTGATCGTTGATCACGATGACTTGCACCAGAATTCACTGTACGAGCGGATAGCCAAGACAGGCAAGCACAATTCAGAAGAGGAGTACAATGAATTCATCAACAGTGTGCTTATCACGCCGAATGCATTCCTCAAGCTCTGTCCTGCCCTCCTCTCGCAGATCGACAATGGAGTCTGCTGGCAACCGGCACAACATGAGCATCGGGATACGAAAGACAACATTTGGTATGGTAAGTTCACGTAGAAAGCTATCGGCATATAGTACCATATACATATAACCTTTTGCTTACCCCACAGCCTGGATTTATGCCACCATCACAATGTTTGTGCTCTCAGGTAAGACTATATTCATTTCCAGTTCACAGTAAAGTATAGTAAATCTTTCCTTTACAGCCTGCGGACTGCTTGGAATTCTGCTTGTTCCGCTTATGAAGACGGCCGCCTATCAGGAAATCCTCAAGTTCCTTGTCGCCATTGCGGTCGGCACCCTGGCTGGAGACGCATTTATGCACTTACTACCGCACGCGCTCTTTAAGGAGGAAAAGCACGAGCATGCAATGGATACCCTGAAACTGACGACACACGATCATACCCAGAAGCACAGTAACGAGGCCGCGCTGTTGTGCGGATGTGCGTTTTTGGCGGCGCTCTTCATGTTTATGTTGGAGAACATTATTCCACTACTGAAGGGCGATAAGCACGGACATGGTCACGGTCATGGTCATGGACATAGTCACAGTCACACTCATAGTCATGGTCACAGTCATTCAGAGAAGACTCAATCAACACAGGAGCCGCCAGCACCTCGCGAGTTGAGCGTCATGCTGAATGAAACGAAACTTGACAAGAAGTCGCCGGAGGTTCCACTGACGCCCGTCGCATTCATGGTCATCATTGGGGATGGACTGCACAATCTCACCGATGGCCTTGCCATTGGAGCCGCCTTCGCCAGCAATCCCGTTGCGGGTCTAGCCACTGCTATTGCCGTTTTGTGCCACGAACTGCCGCACGAACTTGGTGACTTTGCGTTGCTCTTGCAGACTGGAGTCTCCATACGTCGTGCGGTTTACATGAACATAGTCAGCTCGGTGCTGAGCTTCGTGGGAATGTCCATTGGTTTGTTACTGGTCGGCATCGGGGATAACATAACGCCATGGATCTATGCAACGACAGCCGGCTCCTTTTTATACATTGCCTTTGCGGATTTGGTACCCACAATGAGCGTGGCCCATTACCCAGAACTGGCGCGCGACCCGAAGGGCATATTTATTCAGATCTTAGGTATTTTCTTGGGCGGTGCAATTATGTTGGCAATTGCTCTATACGAGCATGATTTAGAAGGCTTTTTTAAGAGCTATAACACATCTTAGATGCACCTGAAATCGCGGCAATGTGTATGGAATCTCAATGAAAAATACAAGGTTAACGTCACATCTAAAAGCAATTACAAATGAAATATAATTAGACTCAAGTGTTTACCTTTAGATCTTGACTATTATAATTATTTTAACTTATTTACTTGTACAGTCAAATAGAACAAAAACAAATACACATTGCTGGAGACCAAACTAGATGATATCTATATACATATGTATGTATGTACTTGCATGAGAGATACGATTTTATTGCAGAAATAACGATAAGGAAATGTTTGTGCATAAGCTAAATATGTACAGAAATTAAGTTAAGAATCTAAATAAATGTATTTTTTGAATTTACAATCATTTAAATTAAAATTGTAAGAGTCCGACTTTCAGCCCATTTCAGTGTAAGAACTTGATCTTTAATGATTTATGTGTGTTGTAACAATTACTAGATACTAGCCTTAAATATTAAAGAACCTCGTGTTAGTGGAAAACACTAAAGTCTCTGTTAGATTTAAGATAATTGCATTTGTTGTTGTTCCTCAAATGGTTCGTTGGGCAAACGGGCAGAATTCTGTAATAGGCAATAAATTCAATCTGTATTAAAATATTCACATACTTTCTTTAAATGTATGTCTATGTGGATCTGGTGAGATTAATATTGGATGAGTCTTCTCAGTTGGTTCCACATTTACTCACCAATTTCTGCGAGCGTTGCTCCAACAGGCCATAAGCAACGTGATTCAAGGAAAAGCCGCTGGGCAGAGCCACGCCTTGCAACCGGTAATATGCGTCCGATGACCCTTCGTTCGCTATTTTATGTGCCGCAGAGATGGTGCATTTTCCTAGGAATCGGGTGGATGCCACCATAGGACCACGCGAGATATCGATGTGCTCTCCCAAGCGATAAAGTGTCACGCGGCTCTGATTTTGTTGGGCTATACTAGGCAATTGCTCGCTCTTATAGTGTGAATCCTTGAACATTTCTTTAGCCAGCTCCTGATCCACCTCCAAACGTTCAATGCGCAAGTCTTGTGCCGCCAATTTGACCATTTCAGCGGATATGGCCCGCATTTCTGCCTTAGTCGGTACCCAGTTTTGTGCGCCAAGAACAATGTCATGTACAAAACTGCCAGATTTTACTAAAAAAGAATTGTGAGTTAATATTTAGCACTTAGAGCGTAGATTATGACTCACTGTTTGGGCCCGGAAAGCTGTGTAGCTGCAGATTCGCCTCATCCTTAAAGGAACGTTGTAGGGCAGCGCCTAGCATAAAACTGCAGGTGCGCCAAAAAGCTCTGGCACATACAAATTGGAAAAGTATTAGTTCAATGATCAGTTGTTTTTCTACTACAAACTCACTTGTTCACAACGTGCGGCTCCGTAACATTAAAATTGAGAAGCTGCAACGTGCACGAATCCTGCAGTGGCCTGTGCATATCCCAGGGAACACTGCCGTCTATCAGCGCCAGTGCGGCCCTTTTGCAGTGTCCCTCGCTCAAGTGCTGGGCACAATTGTACGGCGTTGAGATATGGTTGTTCATTACCAACGTCACATCCTCGGGCAAGCCCAAATAACGCACTTCGATCTTCTCAACTCGGCCAATCGCATCCCGTTGCCGCCTTTGTTCTTGATTAAAAAGTTCGTTCCGTGATTTCAACGAAGCACTGGCGCTGCTGCTTGCTGTAAATCATGTAAATATACAATATTTATTTACTTTTATCTTGTGATTTATTTTTCATTCAGAAGTTGGACATTTTCATCGCTACGATAGGCCGTAAAAATACCACCGGCATTACATAAAGGCGCCGCATGGAGAGTTAAACATGACTATATTCGTTGCCACTTACCAATGCCGCGGTATTGCTGCATTTGCCTAAGGGCAACCCAGGACTTTTTATATAATTTTGTTGCCGCAGCCATCGTTATTTTATAACAAAATATTGTAATTTCCTCCCGAATTTTGCAAGGAAATTACAGCTGTGCCACCGTGTTAGAGGTGGAGAAACATCGAGTGAAACCACGGTTGCCACAATTGGCGTTTTTGCGCCAAAACTGGCTCTTCTTTTCCTGTTGGCGCAATGGCACTTTATTTTTCGATTTGGCTCTTTTTTTCTTCAGTTCATAATCAGTTATTTTGTATAGTTTTAGGTTTAAGTACATATTTATTTTTATTTAATAACATAATCTCTAAGTTAAGATGAAAATGTGAATATGTGTTATTGCTTTAAGTGCTTATGAACGAAATATTTTTTATTTTATATAAATGCAAAAATAACATGAACTTCCAAAAAAAAAAGTTTTGGCTCTTTTTTAGTCAATTTGGCTCATTTTTTGTTTGTTTTTGGCTCTATCAGATATTTTTTAGTGGCAACCGTGAGTGAAACATCGACGTCGTCGTTGGTTGCAAAAAACATCGGAGCCATCAATGTTTGGTAGCCCACTATCGAGCGTTTGTAGATAATTTATCATTTGTTTGGTTTATTTGATGTGTACTTTATTAGAATATTATTGAATTAACAAATTAAAAAAAATCATATTTAAATTTTGCGCTACGAGCCTTAGAACTAGAGAAAGACAATGGGAGCAAAATCACTTCTGTTATTTAGGTCACTGTTACTTGTCACAAGTATTTCAAAGTGTTGTCACTGCGGTGTAACACTGAAAACACCACTGAAAAATATTTTGTATATTGCGCACTTTATGAAAAATATTTGCTTAAAATAATTTCTTTTAAGTAGCAGTCACAACTTTACAATTGCTCACGAATCACACATTTTACAGGGAAAACAAATTTCAGGGCTTCATTAAACAAAGCCAGCCGATAAACGCTTATCGAAGAAAAACACAAACAGCCATCGACATAAATTATCGATAAAGAATCAACAATTTCTGCTCGTCATTCGCATTGTCATTCCGCAGGGCTTTTTTGTAAAGAATTTTAATAATTTGAAATGTATTTGGACACCGCTCGCGATCTACCCGCCGCTGGCTTCAACTTTGACAATTGTCGTCGGTAAGATGCAATCTTCTGTAGTGCTTGCTCACTCATATTTACATATACTTTGCATTTTTCAGTAATGCGGCGCTTTTGCAGGGCGGCTTCAAGCCTCCGACTACCACAAAAACTGGTACAACCATTGTTGGCATTATTTACAAGGATGGTGTGGTATTAGGCGCAGATACGCGCGCCACCGAGGGGCCAATTGTGTCCGACAAGAACTGCGCAAAGATCCATTACCTAGCCGACAACATTTAGTGAGTAGAATATCTGATTTTCTATCGGCTCCTTAGCGTGAAATTATCGTATGCTAAATTTTTGTCCAAGTTGACTTTTTGTTGCAAATTTAAAAGACACATTCTAGCGAAAATGTTTTTTTTTTTACTGTTTAGCATACGATATTTCGCGCAAGGCTGTCGAAAGCTTTCATCCATTTGTACATGTTTTAATTAAGAGAAATCCTTTTAGCTGTTGTGGTGCTGGCACTGCAGCTGATACCGAAATGACCACGGATTTAATATCATCCCAGCTGGAGCTGCATCGCCTCAATACGGAGCGACAGGTGCCCGTCGTGTGTGCCAACAATATACTGAAGCAAATGTTGTTCCGCTACCAGGGACATATCAGTGCTGCTCTTGTCCTAGGTGGCGTCGACAAGTATGGGCCTCACATATATTCCATTCATCCTCATGGTAGCGCCGACAAATTGCCTTATGCGACCATGGGTTCGGGCTCTTTGGCTGCCATGGCCGTGTTTGAAAGTCGCTGGAAACCCAATTTATCCGAGGAGGAGGCCAAATTGCTCGTGCGTGACGCTATCGCCTCTGGTATTTTCAATGATCTCGGATCTGGATCAAATGTGGATTTGTGCGTGATTCGCAAGGACAGCACCGAGTATCTGCGAAACTACGAGCTGGCCAATAAAAAGGGCGAGCGCCAGCTCAACTATAGCTTCAAAAAGGGCAGCACCCCTCTACTGCACACCACCATTAAGGATTTGCAGGTCACCGAACGCGTACAGGCCGTACCCATGGAGATCTCTTAAGTTGTGCTGGTTAGTTTTAATAATAATCCATATGGGCATCGTCATAGATTTTGCTGAGGTTCAATAAACAATAAAACTTTGCTGTAATCAGATCATCCTTGTGCATCTAAGAATTAAGTACCAGGCAAACCATAAGTTGTACATAAAACAAGTTAACTTTAGTGTATAGAGATTACATTAGACTAGCTGTAAACATATGGAGAAAGGCGTCAGGAGTCAACGCTGCTTTGGTTGGTACAATTCAAGCTTATCACTATTAATTACTATCTATCCGTTGCCATGTCTTTAATATGATGCCATGTTTGCCATATATTTAAACTTAGAGTATCTTAGCTAATATCACATCATGCAAGGGGTCAATCCCGACCTGTTGAAGGCACCATGGGGTTGCGTCCATTAAACCACTAAATATTTGGCACCAAGAATTCACTTGATTTCCGAAGCCGACCATCCTTCCGTCCGTCCACTCGGCTTAGGCTACAAAATTAATTAATTCTAATGCCTCCACACAGAAGTTGACCCAGAAGCAGTATCCCAATTGACACAAGTCCATGAGTCAGAACTGCTGCGGCGCCATTCGGAGGGGGCTCCAACATATGCGACACTGTTAGGCTGGAGAGCGCGAGGTTTGTCGTGATTCGCGGAGACTGAGAGCTAATTAAGGTAGAGATTTTTTCCGCTTCCGCTTCACACGCCTTCATTTGGAGTCCAGAGGGTCGCGGACCGCGGGGTACAAGTGCCACAAAGATGCCCACCTCCATGGTGAGAAATCCGGTCAACTGGCACTCGCTCACCTGAACCAGGCGATCCAGCTCCTTCAGAATGCCGTGCAACGTTAGCAACGAGTTGTGCTCACCGCGCAGAGCGTAGAATGCTCTGTCGAGCTGCTTGCGGGAATAGATGATCCGGAAGGCACCTCCCCCACAGACGGGACAACAGGCACCTGGGGGCACAAGTAGACGGCAGTATTTCGAGACGGGAGTCGGACACTTGACGGTCTTACAGCGACTTCCCATGTCACTGGCCAGCAGCCCGACCTCGCGGCATCGTCCAACGTAATCCACAAGTACAAAGTCGGCCAGTGCGGCGGAGCTACTTCGATAAGTTACCCCGTTGATACCGCATACTGGCATTAACTCATTGCCGCCCTCATGATCCGGTCGGCAGGCGCCCCAGTAGTTCAACTGGGAGTTGGTCCTCAGTAGCGAGCAGGGATTCTGGTGGCTCTTGCTGTGCGTATCGCATAGTTGCTCCGTGTGGTGGGAGCTGCAGCTGGTGGACGACACATTAGCTGCAATGCAAAGATTGAGATGATAAGGTCATGTTGATTTATTAGGTTTGAGTATTCCATATAAGAGAAGAAAACACTTCAATTGGAAACAAAAATTAGACAAAGCAAAACTGGAACGCAGTTATTTGCAAAAATATACAAAATATTGAACTGATTTTTATTTTTAACTAAAATTAGAAGAAAAAACAAGTGGGAAAGGCTATAGTCGAGCTCTCGACTATTTTAACAAATTTAAAATATTTTTATTGCATGCTTTTAGGCATTTACATTGCTTAAAACCTAAATCGGCCATTAACACATATGCCGATATTGTTAAGATTTTGTAGGATGATATGTAATAATAGTAGTTAACATTAATTAGTAAAAAAATCCGAATATCCGGAAAACTGTGCGTTTGGTGGCAAAATTTTAAAACAAACTTGACCTGCGTGGTGTTTATAGAAGTCCGTGTGCCAAATTTGGTTGCTCTAGCTCTTATAGTCTCTGAGATCTAGGCGCTCACACGAACGGACAGACGGACATGGCTACATCGACTCGGCTGTTGATGCTGATCAAGAATATATATTCTTTATAGGGTCGGAGTTGCTTCCTTTTTCCTGTTACATACATTGCAATGCAATATCCCCTTTTACTTATTTTTTAAGTGACGGGCATAAAAATTGGTAAGACAAGCGAGCGAGCAAACTGAGCGACAGATTGCTTATTTGCTTTTCATTTTCACATCAGATCTAGTTTTTCCCACTGAAATATTTTAACTTCCTTATTCTTGTTCAATTGTTTTTCTTAATGAATTTCCATATTTTGCTTTCATTAAATTATTTTATTTATCGGGGGTGCCACAGAAATTGCTTTCGCTTGAATTTCACTTAAATTTCATACAAATTCCAGTGAAATTCAAGCGAAAGCGATTTCTGTGGCATGCATGTATATTTGGAATTCGTATGCGAAAGTTGCTTTGGATAACTTACCACAAATGTATTGAGGACACGGTCTTTGCATGCTCGAGAGACAAATCTGTCGTTTCTCGAGGCACTGAGTGCCAGATGGACAGTTGTGGGCGCCATTGCCGAGGCTCATCTGGCAGGCATTCCGAGCATTGCAGGCTCCATAGACGTAGTGGGATTCCTGCAAGCCCAGGCACTTGGCGACGCAGGCGGAGGGGTAGGTGTTGCCGTTGGCGCCACAGACGGGCACATAGTGGGCGGCACAGTTGCACGGCAGGCTGGTGTAGCCAGCGTCCACGTAGTCTGGGAGTCGGCACTGCTGCTTGGTGCAGGTCACCTCGCCGGCGAAGCAGCTGCACAGATTGCACTCCAGGTGAAACGAGGCGCCATGTCGGTAGATGCGATCGCGGGAGAGGACACAGTTGGCATGCTTGTAGCTGGGAAGGGGCTGGCACTGCTCGATGCTGCCCCGCAGTCCGCATCGACACACCTCATGCTCGGCGGTCGTCAGCTGGTCACTGGCGAGCACTAGGCCACTGCTGACACTCGTCTTGCCCACGCGCACAAAGGCCCCAAAGGGCACCATCAGGGTGGAGGCCTGTCCCAGGTTACAGCCGGGAATGCAGGCGTAGCCTTGGCTGCCGAAGCGCTGCAGCTCACACACCTCACTGCCATTGCAGGGCTTGGAGGCACAGGGCGATGTCAGCCCTGATCCTGATCCCGTGGGGTCCATTGACTCGTCGAATGCATCGCCGCCTTTCAAGAACGCGCTCAAAGAGATGCAGGGCGTGGGCTCATCGTCTTCGCTTTTCGATGGCGGCTGCAGTCGCTCACAGATCGCCTGTGGACGCTGTGGCTGTCGCGGCCAGTCGAGGCACTCGTCCAGCAGCTCGGTGCAATCCTCTCGGCAGATGCCATTGTACAGACCCACACGGGTACACGGCTGGATCTGCAGGGCACAGACAAGTGCCTGCCACTTTTCGGGGGCACAGCGCGAGGTATTCTTTATGAACAGCTCCTGGCCCAGCACACGCACATAGCCGCGCTGCTGCAACATCAGGAAATCCTCGCGAGCCGCCGCATCATGGGCAGAGGAGCAGCTGCGGAAAAGCTGCGTCGGACGATTGTTGAAGTTGGTGCAAAAGTCGAGACCTTGACAGCCCAGCTCGCACGGAGCATCCACGCTCTCAATGCAACGCTTGAGATCCAGCTCCGTCGGCTGCTCCAGGCACTCGGAGTCGAAGCTCAAGCGCGTCTCCCACCAGTCGTTGGTGAAGATCTGGGTGCACAGACGACGACACCTCTGGCTGCTGGCGTGCTCGCAGCACTGTCGCTTGGCGGCATCAATGCCCAGCTTATTGGGCTCGACTCCGTTGGAAGACTGGGACTCCTGGCGACGCTGGGATTGCCCTCCCGCGGGCACATACAGCTTGCCCGTGACCGTGAGGAAGCACTGCCAGAAGGGCAGATGCGGCAACGGTGTTCCACATCCTGCCTCGAGTCGCCCAAAGATAATGTCGCTGCGCTCACCCGTTTGCTGCAACTTTGACGCTTGCAACACATCCTTGCACGTGCGGTGGCAGATCTCCTCCTGGCTATAGTCGCAGCATGGCAGATCTGTCAGAGAGAACAGCAAATACATTCAGATTTACATTCTAGCTGATTCTATACTCATGTATGTATGTATTCTCACATTTCTCGGCATCTAGCGGTGGCGTCATGTCCGTGTGGTTGTGTATGCACTGCACCACATCCGCATTGCGCTCCCCGCACACCACGTCCACCAAGTTGCCGCCGTCGCCGCCCTTCCCAGTCTCATTCGGCGGCTCAAACACTTCACGACAGGCCTTCAAGTAAAAGATAATCGAGTCAGTATCCCATTCAAAAATCAGCAAATGAGTCGATTCCAAACACAATTTGATTGGATTTCATCAAGTGGAACTATTCGGTATTGGGAAAGACCCATCAACGGATGTTGAAATGCACAAAATTCAAAGATATTTCTATGATTTTGTGTGTGTGTGCATCTTAAGATGTCTAATGCATTCTTAAATCTTTGCCAATTAAATTATTCAATGTTCATTCGGTTAAAAACTGACGAAAGCATTTTTATATACAGGGCTGGTCAAAAGTATTTACACAACACTTAAACTCTTAATTTG
>JBAMBK010001955.1:0-82668 GCA_037043435.1 Drosophila suboccidentalis
CAAGCATGAACACGAAGGCATTTAAAAACAATGTGTCCCGAAAACACCGATCGAGTGACGGGACACTGAAAATTGATCTAAGCAAAGAAATGTAAACAACACACACGAAATGTAACACAAAATGCACTTGTAGTGCATTATCATAAAACTATATTTAGACGCATGAGAACGGCTGGAAAGGAAAGATAGGCATGTGTGTACACCACACGCGAACCCAGCTATCTGGGGGTCCTTCCAATGACTGGAAGGAGTTAGACATTAAGATTTTCATGTTAGTTACCTAAGGCTAAGATTTTAAGAAATAAATTCAGTTCGTAATTTGTACTCAACCTGCTCAGTTGTCCATTCATTTTGGTCCTTCGAGCATTCTGTTGTTTTCCCCCACCAGTGGTAAGAAACACAGAAATAAAAACCAGCGCCTTATAGTCTTGTGTAGCTAAAGGTTGCTGAATAATTTATATAATCTCTGTTGTGTTCAATATATGAACCCAGAGTTATAAAATTGTGTATCCGAGGAAGAAGCCGGATCACAAAAATAAAAACCTTTGTTCTCCCCCATCAGTGGTAAGAGACAAGGTATAAACAAAAAAAAAATCTTTACTAATACTAAGTTATAGTTAAAGTTGCGTTTCCGAGGCAGACATCGGAAAATTATTATAGCGTTTCTGAGGCTTTACATCAGAAAGTGAGTTTTTATGTATAATGTAGCATACATTATATATAATATACGTATAAAAAAAGAAGCAGTACCAGCAGCTACAGCAGCAGCAGCAACTACAGAAGCAGCAGCAACAACAATTGTAGCGGCAGAGGCAGAAGCAGCAACTACAGCAACAGCAACGACGGCAGCGCAGCAACGACGGCAGCGCAACAACAACAACAGCGGCAAAAAAGAAGACGGATGCCCGAAACTACCCTAAGGGAAGCTGCTCCTGTCGAGCAAAGGGATACACCAAGCCTACAAGAGGCACTGGAAGTGTATCCAAACGCGGGACCACGCCCACTCACAATAGCTGAGTACAAGGCCAGGCAGCGATCAGAGCCCGAACCAAAGAAGAAAAGAAAACGAGGCGGAAAACGTATAAAACTGCTACAGCAGAGGCGGCTAACCAAGGATCTACTGAAAACACAGGCAACGGAGGAGGAGAGGCAACGCTACAAAGAACATCTGGCCGACATTGAAAAACAACTTCGCACTCGAGCGAAGTAACGCAAAAGAAGCCGCATTTATGCGAAGGCCTCTCTTGCCCCTAATTTTAGTTTCTAAACTCAAGCTGATGCGCGAAAGTGCTGCTTGAAAACTACTAAACTCTGTTAGGCTGTTACTAAAAACATATGATTGGCAAAGATTGTAAGCCAATCATATGCAACTAATCTAAAGGGTTTCCATATAAAAAAAAAAAAAGTTGAATAAATAGTCAATATGCTGACAGAGAAGACCATTAAATTTTTGACGTGTCAAGCGTCGTTAGTTGAAAAGGTAGAGAAGTTAGAAGAGGAAATTCTTTCCAGGGACTCAATCCCGATATTAGAAAATATAAAGAAAGAGTTTTGTGATAACCATAGTGTGCTGCTGAAAATTGGAATAGTTGATCATGACTATTTCAATAAACGGCTATACGAATACACATTAGGTAGAATTCAAAAGTTAATAGAAGAAGTTTCGTGTTCCAAGCAGACATTAGATCCTGGAACTCAAATAATTCATAAATATGACGACGATCACAAACCTTCATGCTCCAAGAAGATATTAGATCCTGGAACTAAAACCCTTCACAAATATGACGATGATCGCAAACTTGCGGATGAAATCGACAAAGATATTGAACAACTAAGAAAGTATCTGGACGAAACATTTATGGCGTTAGCTGATTATGACACTGAGAAGTGCGGCATAAGGAGAGAAAAAATTGAATATCTTTGGAATAAGATAGATAGTAAAGTGCAGAAGTTAGCCAGTAAAGGCATTTCATGCAACGATGACGTCGCCGATTTGGAGTTTGACGTCTGTAGTTTTGTAAAAGCATTAGACAAGAAAATTCAAAGGGAAACAGAACTTGAAATTCCAAAAGCGCAGGCACTAGAGCATTTTTGCTATCTGCAGGGGCTGGAGAAGAAGCCAGTATATGTCAGTTACCCGCCAGCTAAGAAACAGCGAGAAGAGGAAGGGACGCAACAAGTAGCCTCAAATACAAGTGCTAAGGCCAAAAAGGAGGTGAATCTTAAAAAGCTCACAGATGTTAAGAAATCTGACTATCTGTTGGGCAGGCGCATGTGGATGTTGACTGAGGAGCGAAAGAATGAGCTACCAAAGCAACAAGTTAGCAAATTGGAAGAACTCGATAACAGAGACGTATTAGTTGAAGATAAAGAAGATAAAGCCCTCAGTGGTAACGCCAACGATTTAAAAAAAGATGGGAATGACTGGCATTTTATCCCCCCGGCAGGACCTCACTTCGGAGGTATTTGTGAAGCTGGGGAAAAATTAATGCAAAATCATTTTAAAAGTTTAACACATGAGAATGAGGCAGTATTAAATTCACGACCTCTGTGTACAACTGAAAATGAAGCAAACTATAAAGAATTACTAACTCCAGGTTATCCTTTAATTGGTAGACCAAACCTAGAGGTGGTTGAGTCCATAGCCGATGAAAGAATCGGTAGCTTGGACAAGTTGAAATTAATTAAAAAACTAAAAATAGAATTTTGGGTTAATTGGAAAAGAGAATCGGAAAATATCGAAGAAGGGCAGATAGTCTTAATTAAATCTGAGAACTACCACCCAGCAAGAGGGCCCTTAGGAAAATTAGAAGTTATTCATAAAAGCAGAAATGACAAAGTGAGAATAGAAAGGATTAGAGTTCAAGAGGGGATAGTTACACGATCAATTAATAAAATAGGCCCTCTAATTGAAATTAAGGAATCCGCAAATAACTCTGAAAAAGAAAGAGTCACGCGTAATAGGCCTAAAGAACCGAATATAGGAGTCATGCTAATACTGATGCTATTCTGTCAACTTACAAATGCAACTTCATTAGGCAACGTAAAGAAAAAATGTGTAATCAAAAACATTAATAGTACAGCTTTGATATATTTAGATCCGATGGGTGAAATCGAAGTTATAACGTCTTCTTGGGATTTAGTTGTGTTTTATGACATGGACACATATTTTTCAATGATAGAGCAGGGTACAAATTTAATACAAAAAATAAGAAGTGTATGTAACAGATTGCATGATTTTGAAGATCACTGTAATTTAGTTCTTAATAACATATAATGACTTGGAAGAAAAGAACAAGTTATTTATGGCACACAACCCCACGAATGAAACGTGCACGTTTTAAATTTATATGCTCATTGTACCAGATATTGTTTGGTATAATAGATGCAGACGATAGAAAACAAATTGAAGAAGATATTATCAGACTTTTAGATAATCAGCATAATATCAACGATTTAGATAAAACAGGCATATTGACTATTTATTCAGATTGTACTGTAAGAATATTAAATGAAATATTAATGAACATTATGGCGTTCACTTTGAAATCTATGAAACCAAAATAATATGGGACCCTTTAAACTTCGAGTTAAAGGAACTTAAGTTCCATCACATGTCTGGGCATCTGTCGCTCATTATTGGCATAATAATAGTATTAATATTAATTGTATATGCATTAAGAAAAGTAAATGCAAGAAGAAAATGACAAGCTATCGCCTTTCCAAGCCCTGTGTAAACTGTAAAAAAAAAAATGTTATTATATAATATATTATAATATAAATATGCAAAAAGAAACTATCAGCAACCATAACCCTCATTGCCCCCCGGCAGAATGTTCAAGCATGAACACAAGGGCATTTAAAAACAATGTGTCCCGAAAACACCGATCGAGTGACGGGACACTGAAATTTGACCTAAGCTAAAACACACACAAAAATGTAACACAAAATGCACTTGTAGTGCATTATAATAAAACTATTTTTAGACGTATGAGAACGGCTGGAAAGGAAAGATAGGCATGTGTGTACGCCACACGCGAACCCAGCTATCTGGGGGTCCTTCCAATGACTGGAAGGAGTTAGACATTAAGATTTTCATGTTAGTTACGTAAGGCTAAGATTTTAAGAAATAAACTCAGTTCGTAATTTGTACTCAAACTGCTCAGTTGTCCATTCATATACTGATAACTTAATTGTAAAAAAATGTTCTTATTTCAGAATTACATTAATATTACTAAATAGGTGTAAATTTACTTAACACTTAAGCTGCTAAACTAAGAAATACCCTGTAGCCACACGTATGTACGTGGATACGCTAGATGGCACCACTTCTTCTGTTGCAATTTGATAGATACTTTAAAAATCAAGCGTAATTGAACAGGTAAAATTGTACCCAAGGGAATGTCATTCTAAAAAAACTGAACTTCTTCTTGTCCATTTTATTTTAAAAGGATATAATTGTTTTATGAAAATGAAATCAAAATTAAAAGCAGGTACATAAATTCTAAATCAGTATAGACAGTCGAATGAAGTTAGACCTGTTCGTCTTACTGTTTGCCCGTCTATTGGAATGTAAACGTATCCTATAGCTTAAAGCTTAACTTAAATCTAAGTGAGGAAGGCGTGCGGTTGAAAGTTGATTTGAAAGCTTATCACTTTCTTTATTTGCTCTTTATGACTGATCTCACACTGATTGTATTTTCGCCCTCAGCTGTTGATAAATTCAGACATATCGTTTAATCAGAGCCGAGCTTCGATGATAAAGCTTAAGCACCATTTAAGCTAAGTTTTTTGAATGTGAAAGCTCAGATGATAATTCAGCATTCAATTCCGCCTCCAGATGTAGTGTGCGCGAGCCCTATGGCCGGCCGGCATACTGGCGGCTGAAAGCTGAACTTACAGAATTTGAGCACATAAGATCGGATACTTAGCTCGTAGGATATTTAATTAGAATTTTATGAGGCATCGGACCAAGGAAAGAAAAAGATAACTCTTACGCAGTATATTTTTTTCTGCGTAGGTGTTCTAACCGATAAAAAAAAACAAGTTCAGCCGAATATGTTAACAACCCAAACATATTTCCTTATTTAAAAGCTCGGGATTCTATTTGAAACATATTTAAAAATACTTGTTGTTTAAGTTTTTGATTTGAAATTTATTAAATGTTGGTAAGAGTATACAAGATTCATTGAAATGGGTTTGAAAAGTGCCTATTATCAAGTATCTTAGTATTTGTTATGGCACACAATATATAGCAGATAAAGGCCGTACAAGTGTGTTGAGAAGATAGTACAGCTGTTTTTATTTATTTTTTTGTATTCCATATTCCATTTGTCTGGTTTGAGCAATTCTTTTGAGCAGTTTTAATTTGCTTCTGAGAGCAGCAATATCAGTCAGAGCAATTGTTTGGAGCGAATAGAAATCTAATAACACCTCTGAACTAAGGCATTCTAATTATAATTCTATAATTATAGAAAAAAACTACTAGACTACTAGACTAAACTAGTAGACCTTGTCGGTGAGATTTAATAGTTTTTATTGTCTGTCGACTGTTCAAAATTTGAAAACAGGTTTATTTGTGCAAATAAATATTAAGAAATTTCATAAATATAGAAAACATATTTGTTGAAAAAGTAATTTATGCTATTTATCTAAACTGTAATTATACATTGATGACTATCTAATAGTCCGGAAAATTGTCTAATTATGCTTAATGTTTATTGTTATGGTCAAGTGCATTGCACGAGTTAATCGTTTGTTAAATTTCATATGAAGTTCAGTTATATATAATATACATTTTACAATATTTTTGAGCATACACATTATACACTTATATTAGTCTTTAGCTGACGTGTTTCCATTGTATTGATTTTTAAATTCATTTTTTATTGCAGGCAAAGTTTTGTGGGCAATCATTAAGCTAAACACGTAACGTTCACTCAGGTATCTAAGAACAACAAATACAATTACAAAACATACAACAGCAAACAACAAACAGCAAACAGCAACAACAACAACTACAATGACGCCAGAGAAATCGGTTTTAGCATATATCAATCATTTGATAGTCAGCAATTTTTCATACTTCTGTAAGTATTTAAATATAAGCTCAAGAAGCATTTATTATTATCAATACTAATTTTTATGCCAGCAAATTTAAATTTTTTTATAGCACCATTTAGTATTTTTAAATATTTGCACTAATTTTTCCAAGTTTATATTGAATATTTGTACACTTTTAAATAAATTCAATGAATTCCCTGTTAACACTGATCGAACTAATTTAAAATGTAATATAAAGTGCATAATTTGCATATTATTTTGTCATTGATTTTATGGTTTGAAGGTTAAAAACAAATTAAACTAACAGCCAAAGTAGAATTGCCAAGTATTTCAGGTATTATAAAAATAAGCAGGGATCACAAATAAGAGGTCTGAGAAATTAGATGAGCTTTAATTTTTATTTAAAAATCATAGCGTTAAAGTTATTTTGAAATTTTATACGCCTTCCGGTTCAAATGTATTTACATTAAAATTATATTTTTCGACTTTTATAATAAAAATTTAATAATAACTTTTATTTTTAACTTTTAAACAAATTTTATAACTTTTATTTTTAATTTTTTTAATATAAATTTATAATTATTATTAAAATAATAAATATGAGTTAAATTATGATTTTTTTAAAAAATTTGAAATTTTTTTATTATATAAATTGTTTATTTAGTTCGAAAAATAAGAGTTTTCTATAAATTTTTATGATAAAAATCAACAAATAACTTTTATTTTAAAAATAATAATTGTTACGGTCTCTGAAAAAAGAGAATAAATGAAGAATATTGACCCATAAAAAATTGTCGCAGCGTTCATACTACATTTTGATATATGTATTATAATATATTTGACAACATACAATACAATTATATTTGATTGATTCTGATATACCCACTCCTGACAATTGTGCCTTTGTTTTTGCGTCTTGCAGGGGACGAAATCGATGGGTATCTCAATTACTTTGGTGGAACGCTAGGCGCACTGACCTTGACCAGCGTGGCGGCCAGTATTGCCTACTACTTTGTAACGCGACCAATACCGGAAAAACCATTAGTGCCTCTGGAAAATCAATCCCCAATGCTAGAGGTAAGAATCAATCATCCAAGTCGCCTCCTTAGTGCAATTGTCAATTTTTGCGTGACCATTATTACATCATCAATTTGTAGGTTTTGCTTGTCTTGAGTTTTCTATTATTTTAAAAAATTTTCCTTTTTTATTTTTGAGGTAAAACAGAATTCGTTGGGCGGCCTTTGATGTGCACATACATATCTCACCGAATTGTGATTCTGTTTCGTTTCTGTTGTCGTCACATGATTCTTCACTTGGATTTTCTCATTCAGAAGTGTTCAAGAGATTTTCTATTCTATTTTCTATTTTTGCAATGACGCGACGGCTACCGTGGTGCAAAATATTCAAATCCCACGCTCCAATTGACGGTCTATTCTCATACATAGCTGCCAAAATGTGCAACATTCTCGTTGACGCTGCTTTTGCTGATCATTTATCAACTGCTCTGTGTGTGGATAAATAACATAAATCATGCCATGGCTCAATTGAATTTCTATTTTGCCTTAATTAGGCAGCTTTAGCTCAATTGCTAATAATTCGATAATCATTCGATATACATATTTCGATATGTTTATATGTAAATTGTTATAAACATTTCGCAAATATGCTTTTATTGACATTGCCGACATTTGCTATCGACTTTTGACCGCATGCAACGCACTTTTCCTTTATTTACTTATCTCGAAATAAACAAATTCGGCACATTGAAATCTTAAATAAACAATCGATGCACACGAGTTCAAGTATCAACAATGCACATCGATTTTCTACAAATGCTTGGGTCTTGTTAGTTCCATTTGGTCTTTAAGGCATTTAATTGTTATTTAACACAATTGTTTACAAATTTCCATCCGAAACGTTGCATTCAATAAGTTAATTCAGTGCTGCAGTATTTTTAGTATATTTATGTATATACCGTTACTTTCAAGCGATAATTATCGTTACTTGCATTCAAGTTTTGAGTCTAGCTGGCAACTCTGAACGATAGACGAATGATAACAAGCACACCCAGCAAACACAGCCAAAACAATAAGGAAATCTAAAAGCCAAATAGTTGTGTTTATGAATGCTAATACACATTTACGTAAATATGTATTGTACGTATGTATGTGTGCATGCATGTGAATGACAGGACAGGGACAAACTGTCTGGCGATGCAACGGCAATTTAAAGAATGCATTTTACAGTTTCGGTGATCTAGCATTTAAAATGTCAAATTGCATATATGAGTTTAAAACAAAAAGATGTACATTTAGCTCATAAGTAACTGTATTAATAAATTCATTTGATTTTTTGAGGTTAATAATGGAAATCATGCTAACGGTTTTTAAAACAACGTCACAGTTTGAGGTTAGGCCCGAAATGTAAACAAAATTCTTTATGTTTATTTGATTTGAATGTTTAAAAATGGACATGGCACCATGCTCCTGCCATAATTCATAAATCATGTTGTTAACACATCAAAGGGCCGCCGCACCAATATAAAAATCATATTTTTGTTAACATTACCGTTACCTCACCTCCCGACTTCGATTTCGATCACAACCACCTTCCCGATGACGATGACGACGTCACATGTCCGCCCCTGTGATTGCTAATCGCGTGCACATAACAAAGAAAAAAAAAAACAAAAAATAACAGGCAAGAAGAGGCAGACAGACAACTTGATCAAGCCAAAAACTAATAGAAGAGGAAGAGAAATTCTATATGTACATATGTATGTTGATTTGTATACAGCAGAACAACATTCGAAAACCGTTTAATATAAAAATTATAAACGAATGAAATTCCTAGGCAAACATTCGCATTCGCATTCACCTTCCCGATCCCGATCCCATTCCCGTCTCGTCACGTCTCGTCTGCCGCGATCCACCTTCATAGACATCGACATCGATTCGATAATGCGCTCACCCGTTCTCTTAGCAAGATCAACATCTTTTGCCAAAATAATTTTTAGCTACGAAAATTGCTGTTCAGTTCGAAATTCAACATCGCGTCGTCGAGATCTGCGTTTTCCGTGTCTGCGACAGAAATTCAGTTAAAAATTCGTTTGCTAACAACAAAAGCAAAATCATGTACATATCGTTTATATACATAAGACGCGTATTACTTTTTTTTTTCATTTATATATATATATAAATAAATAATAGCTCGCATTTTCTTAAAATTTGAAGAAGACAAAAAAAACCCACACACGAGTCGCTTGACAATTTGCAACAAATTGACAAAAATACGGTCGTTTAATCATTACGTAAAACACGAACCAAAAAATGAATTCGAAATGAGTGAACAACATATGTATTTAATAGACCAATGCCCATTTGTCAAAGTACCATAGTGTCAAAGTACCGTTGTCCTCGATATTGCCTGGGCCTGTAAACTTAGTCCCTCAAGTTCAAGTTCACATCCACATCGGTGATCAGTGTTTTACCATAAATATACTAAAGAAATGTTTTTAGAAGCAAACAAAAATAATAACAAAAAAAAGATATTTTGAGATATAAAACACACATAAAAATCGGTTGACAAAAAATTTCGGATCTCATTTATTTTGATATATGAATGAATAAAATTAAATTAGCATGAGTCATAAAATGTTGCAGAGAAGAACAATCCAAAGCAAACCAACTTTATAGTTACTAGCCATAAAATCTATTTTTTTTAGTTATTTTTAATATAGTTTTTGGGGGCGCGTCCAAAAATTCAGAATATTGCCAAGTGCGATTAATTGGATAAAGTCATTAGTCTGTCATTAGGTCTGGAATGCACATTTGTTAAATGGACAAAGCCCATTAGGAATATCTCATCATACTCATCGTATGTAAATACATTGAGTTTACAGCAGTTTAAATTATAATATATATAATTACTGCAATACATACTCGTATGGCATAAAATTAGAAAACTGAATAATTGACAATACTTCTGGGTCTTTGTTTTAGCATAACCTCAGTCCTACTCAATCAAGAAACTGTCAAAAAAAACAAGTCAAAAAGAATTTACTAGTTGGATTATAACAAAAGACAGGAAGAATAGTATTATTTTACTTCAATAAGCATTTTCTCAAAGCAAAAATATGCGTATTTTCAACTAGAATGTTTAATATTTAATATTTGTCTGTCCAATTTTCCAGCTTAGTGAAAAACCAATAAAACTTAAACGCTTGAGGTCAATTGGCATTCGAATCTTACCCATGCCCCGCAATGGTTTATAGCATTTTTACGGTACCTACAATTACCATAACTCAGACATCAATTGCCCATTTGTATTATTCAATCTGCCATTGCCTCAAGGCATCCCAGTGAGGCAAAGTCTTTCCCCATGAGTCAGACCACCAAACAATACTCTAATATTGGATGAAATCGTGTATTATTATTTGAATTTCTTATATGCAGTAGTAGTAATTTTATTCTCCCTTATAAAAAGCAATTCTGTCAAGCACCTTCCACACTATTAAAGTGATGCCTTTTAAGAAATATTTTATAATTATTATTAACATTTACATGATATCCCAATCAAATAAATTCAATTATTTCCTTAAAAAGAATTCCACTATAATTACTAACCTGTCAGAGTATTTAATTATCGGCAATCCGCAGATGTATTTTCTCTCTTGTATTTTTTTTTTTTTTAATTTTTTTCTATTTATTTTTCGGCTGTAGATAACAACAGAACAGAACAGAACAGGGCGACTATTTTTAAACATTTGGGGCAGGCCAACCAAAGTCGGTCGTCTTGTCGATATCTCGTCTGAGTTTAGGGGCTGTGACTGGGGACTGACAATATTGAAAAATTATAAACAAAATTGAATTGGCAACACTTGGCAGATGTATGTAAATTGTAAGCGCCATAATTAAAAATTGGCTTTGATGAGTTTTCCCTCATTATAAAGGGCTGAGAAGAGCAGCAAAATATGAATAAAAATATAAATAAAACATATAGAAAATGTGATCAATATAAACTAATATATAAAAGAAATAAATAATTAATAAAAGTACAGGACTTATGAACCAAAGATAAAAGTTTGTGTAAATTGATTTAATTTGCAGCTATGTAGTTTGGAAAATGTGCATATTAAAAGCGACAACGTCTGCGAGAACTGAATGACTGAATGAATAAAGAGACCACTCAATTCAACCCAAATACTCGAACGCAAATAAAAGTCAGAAAATCAGTGTACCAGTGAATTATAGTGCTGAATAATTAGGAACAACAAAATGTCGTGTTGCGGCCAAATCACCACTGTACGCGTGCCCATCGAAATGAACAGTCAGAGCGATGTGCTCAAGGTAAACATGGAGGCGATATGGCGATGGCGAGGATCTAAGATTCCCGAACCACTTCCCGTATCCCAAAAAAAAAACGAAACCTCGCCTAACCTCGCTTTTTATGAAGTTTCGCGCCAAACTAATCAACAAATATTTTTGCTTCTTTTTATTTTTATTTTCATTTATTTTTTATTTTTCGATATTCGTTTCACATTCAGCTTAAATACGATCCACAGCAAGACCCACAGCACAGGGTAGGCGTGGTCTGCCCCTAGGGGTAGGCAGCCGTATTTTGATTTAATTTGTTCTATTCCCGATTCGTTCGTGCGTCATCATTATCATTATTTTATTTTTTCAATCTAAACAAATCGATATCAAAATCATTTGCTTTTCGTTTTATCTGTTTATTGGCAAACTACAAAATTTTTGAAATACATTTGCATTCACACATTAAAAACAACAACAAAAACGGCTCCCCCTCCAATTATCAAGATCCAAGTTCCCAGATTCATATCCCAGCAGGCACTCTGGTCTATTTTGATATTCGTTTCCATACATCAACACATCTGCCATAGTCGAATTATCTTCGCAGCTGTTGGCCATAAAGGAAGTGGTCTATTGCCAATCGAATCAATAGAATTTTACACCCACTATATCTAAGTACAGATGCATAACTGTATATACATTTATTGGTCGATGCTCTATCGATATAGTACCCATTAAAATCGTTGAGTGATAGGTTTATGTTTTTGGCTAAAATAAACCATAAATCATGCCAATTGCATATTGTACATCAACTCAAACGATTATTGATTTATGTCCATCAATGTGAGACGATTTATTTGCCAGAGAAACTGAAATCCATTCGTTTTTCACACTTTCCAGTTTATTTGGCCACAGGAAATGCTGTGACAAAACAAATAAACACAAATATTTTCTATTTGGAAAATATAACTATGTTTCTTGGCATAAATTCGCAGATTTTAGCCACACTAGATGGGAATCCTTTACAAATTCTATAAAAACTATTAAAATTATTATTTGTGTTTAATTAATATTTGTTCATTCACTTTGTTATTTTCATTTGAAGATTCTCAGAACTGGGAAAATTAAATATTTTATAAATTCAAGTGTATAATTATTCGAACATGTTTCGAACTTTCTTTAGTATCAAAGAGAGTCTGTTTACAAACAAACGTTATAACATATTAAAAATTTGTCTAAAATAATTCTTAGCACATTTCCGAGCTAATAATATTGTTTACAAGTATGTAGCTGAAATTTAGAAAGTGATTTTAAAGTTAAGAATTCCTTGAGATAATAAATTTAGAAAATATTGGATTATTTCAGTAAAGCTTAAATTGTTTCGAAATATTAGCACATAAATAGATAGATGCGTGCACTCATTTACAGTCAATATTGTTAAACATATTTTAATAAAACTTTTACAATTTAATAAGAAAATAAAGTAAAAGTAAAACAAAAACATACAATTTTTTATATGAAATTGATTTAGTTTTTGTTTTTATTTTTTGTTAAAACTCAGTAAAAATTTTAAATAAGTGAAACTAGTAACTGGACATTGAGTTTAACACTTTATCTGGTGTGTTCCAGAAATCGGCAGATTTCAATGTTTCTGAAATTTTTGAAATTACAATACTCGGACACATTTGCGAAGCTAAAAAAATCGACTCTAATATATTTTGCTTTAAATTTCAGTATAATTACAAGATTATTTATTCTACTATTTTTAAATTCAAAATTTATGTAATTTTATTCAAAGAATTTAAGTTTTTATCCATATTTTTTAATAAATGACATTTAAAAGAATTGGTTGCTTTGTTTTCGGAACATCGTCAATTGGCTTTTGCGCTTCTTTTGGGTCATTAGAGATTTTTAAAACTTGCCTTTATAAAAGTCATCATCTAATTATCGCTTGTCATTGTGCGAATATTTCACACTGTAATCGCTAACGATCTCATTGACGTTCTCTTCCAACTCCTTCACTCATTTTGCATGAACACGATTTCTGTTTGTGTATCCAACTGATTACAGGGTCCAGAACAAATACACGTCTCCAAGTTCTACAAAGAGTCGAAGAATGGTAAATTTGTATCCTACATCACAGAGAATGTCCGGACGCTGTACCAAACGTTCCGCGAAGGTGCCTATGCATCCAACAATGGTCCCTGCCTCGGCTGGCGAGAGACCCTGACGTCGCCCTACCAGGTGAGTTTCCACTATAAAGATTGATATCACTGATCCACTGAGTATTTGCCATTTTAGTGGATCAACTATGATGAGGCGCTATTGCGTGCCAAGAACTTTGGAGCGGGCATGTTGGCGCTGGGCGCCCGGCCCAAACAGTTGATTGGCATCTACTCGCAGAATCGACCCGAGTGGATATTGTACGAGCAGGCGTGTTACTCCTTCTCCCTGGTCGTGGTGCCGCTCTACGATACGCTCGGCCCGGATGCCTGTGCTTTCATCATACGCCAGACGGAGATGGCCATCATTGTCGTCGAGGACGACGTCAAGGCGGCAATGCTGCTGGAGAAGGCGCCGCGTAGCCTGAAGATCATAGTGTCCATTAAGCCCATACGGCAGACGACCTTGGAGCGGGCGCGCAGTCGAGGTGTGCAGATCTTCTCGTTCATCGATGTGGAGAAACTTGGCGCCAAGGGCAATCATCCAGAGGTGCCGCCCGCATCGGAGGATCTGTGCACATTGTGCTATACGTCGGGCACCACCGGCAATCCCAAGGGCGTAATGCTGACACATGGCAATGTGGTGGCCGGAGTCTGTGCCGTCATCCTACAAATGGGCGATCATCGCATCCGTGCCGGAGATGTGATGGTCTCCTTTCTGCCGCTGGCGCACATGTTTGAGCGTTGCTGTGAGAACGGCATGTACTATGTGGGCGGATGCGTGGGCTTCTACTCCGGCGACATCAAGGAGCTGACTAATGATCTGAAGATGCTGAAGCCGACGGTGATGCCGGCGGTGCCTCGGCTACTGAACCGTGTCTACGACAAGATACAGAATGATATATCCTCCTCGGGACTAAAGCGTGCCCTCTTCAACATGGCCCTCAAGGCCAAGGAGAAGGAGATTGCCCGCGGAGTGCTGCGTCGCAACGGATGCTGGGACAAACTGGTCTTCAAGAAGGTCCATCAGGCCTTTGGCGGCAATCTTCGGCTCATGGTCGTCGGCTCAGCTCCACTGGCTGGCAATGTCTTGACCTTTATGCGCTGTGCCCTCGGCTGTTTGGTGCTGGAGGGGTATGGACAAACGGAATGCACTGGCGCCATAACGCTGACGGTTCAGGGCGACCATGTGCCCAATCATGTCGGTCCTCCTGTCTCCTGCAACGCCGTCAAGCTGGTCGATGTTCCTGAAATGGAATACTTTGCCAACCAGAACACTGGTGAAGTTTGTGTCCGGGGCTCCAATGTGTTTCATGGGTAAGTTCACAGTTTTATGCAAATGTTGAAGATTAATAGTAATTAATAAATTCTTTCCTTTGCAGTTACTATAAGGATCAAGAGAAGACGGCGGAAGCCATCGATTCCGAGGGCTGGCATCATACAGGAGATGTGGGCATGTGGTTGCCCAACGGAACACTGAGGATCATCGATCGTCGCAAGCATATCTTCAAGCTCAGTCAGGGAGAATACATAGTGCCAGAGAAAATTGAGAATATCTATACGCTGAGTCAATATGTCAATCAAGTCTACGTCTATGGCGAAAGCTTAAAGGTAAGCCGAGATCAGCAATCTAAAACTATTTAAGCTCTTTCTTGGTCAGATTTCTATATGTATACTTCATAGCTTGAAACGACTGAAATTAAAACTCTACACGCGTTTTTCTTGAAATGACATTTATGAATTTGGTTACCAAAATTACTCGAAAACTGCTGAGCCGATCTTTTTGAAACTTGGCAGGCTTATTTAATAAGTATATAAAAATGTAGTGTTTGATTGTACGATTTTTCCGGCAAATTTTGGTCTTTTTATAGCCAAAATATGATATTTTTTTTTAGTGAAAATCGAAACTTCGGCTTTTTTTGAAAAATTTGTATTTCCTTAAGTCATTTAATCAAACACTAGTTTACATTGTTATTTAACTAAAATTCATCGACTTTTCTTATATAAGATGATCCTGTACAAATTAAAATACATTTTCTTTAACGACCATTTTGTAAATTAATTATGCCATATTTAAATTAAAAATACTGAAAGGTTTTCAATATTTTTACTTTAAAATGATATAATTGTCGTATTACAAAAGTTCCGCAGCTTACGTAAAAAAAATTCATGAAAATGGCAACTTAGGAGAAATTCGGATTATTAATGAATAAAAGACGAATTATGTAATTGTTTTTGAAATTAACCAAAGAAACCATTACCTTTAAATTACAGAGCTGTATTATCGCTGTGGTTGTACCTGATATGGATGTACTAAAACAATGGGCCACGGAGAACAATGTTCGAGGCACCTTGTCCGTCCTGTGCAATAATAAGAACGTTAAGGAACTGATCATGAACGATATGCTCAATTGGGGCAAACAGAGTGGACTGAAGTCATTCGAACAGGTACGAATATATCAAGTACCAAATACACCTTGTTTATTTACAAAAATACATTTAATTATTAGGTCAAAGATGTGTACTTGCATCCCGATCCCTTCTCGGTACAAAATGGACTTCTGACGCCCACATTCAAGGTTAAGAGGCCGCAATTGAAGAGTTACTTCAAGCCCCAACTTGAGGATATGTATAAACAGTTGGATTAATGAATTAATTAATTAGAACACCAAGAACAACGAAGAAATTAAAAGCATTCAACATGAATTACAGAATAACTTTATATGTATCTTAGCGGATCATAACAAAGACTACCATACAATACAATACAATATAATACAATATTTTGAATACCAAGAAAAGAAAAGAAAAGATAAAAAAGAAAATGCTAACAATATTTGTGATAATATTGTTGTAGATCTTAAATGAACAGCAGTCTAATTTTTTATAGTTCCGTCAATTCTTAGCACGTAAGCAGCGCAAGATATAATACAATATACAATATACATATACACATAACTATATACGTATGTACTATAGAGATGAAGGTACAGATTCTTAACTTAACTGACAAACAACTTTTGGCAGAAGCATTTTTCAATATAGTTTACCATAATTGATGACTAGAAGCACTTTATCAAAAAAAACAAATATAACACAATAACTAATATGTTAACTATTTCTTAACATCTTAACAATGGCTTAGTTGAAGTGAGAAAATGTTTCAAATTTAGCAAGAATTGCATAGTCTGAACGAAAACATATACATACTATACATGATTAACATATTCAGAACGAGAATATTAGATAAAAAAGATAAAAACAAAACAAAAAACAAAAAAAACCAAAGCTTTAATTACCTAACACTCGTATACTACACTCAGCGTTAGTTTAAAACATTTTTAAAAAGAAAGTTATATACTTGTACTATGCTAAATTATTAAAGGAAAGATCAAATACAAATACTACGTTAGGTAACATACACGCTTTAAAACTTTAAATGAAAACTTAAATAATATTTACAATGAATTTTCAACTAAAATAAAAGCAAAGTAAATGCCAGAATTAAAAAATACTAATTAGACTTTAATGTCTGCCTTACGATAAATAAAACCCCAGGGGCGGACACAAAATTCAAAATTAAAACAAGCAATTATGCTCTAAACATAAAAAAAAACCCAAACTTATGATAATATTAATACATATTTTCTTTACGTAGATAAAAAGTACGTGAATTTATGCAATGAATTCATATTATAATTTAAAATAAACTAAAAAAAAAAGAAAAGCAAGAGCAAACGTCTTTTATTCAAATGGTCGATAGGATTACCAGACCCCATCAAAGAAAAATAAACCACAACGCACAGCAAATGCCTTGCTTCGAGTCGAAGCACTGAGCACAAATAACATTAGGCTTACCAAAACCACTTATCATGGCATCTTAATTAATACCATTATGTTTCATAATTTTAAAGTCAAAAAATCTGATTAACGATTAATAAAATTTACGCACCGTTGATTTTTACAGTGAACCACTCTTCAAACACCCCAACTTTATAAAATTTGCGTATAATCAAAAAGTTTTGATGCAGGTTTCTTATATTAATCTTTCATTCGTTTAAATTCCGTTCGAATGATACAAAAATTTCTTTAACCCATTAAGTAAAGTTTTGAGTCTTTGCAAAAGTCTACTTTTTCAACTTTTTTCCTTTTTTCCAAACAATTCTAAGAGTGAAAGCAAAAAAAAATTTCGTAAGTCTCCTCACTAGTATTTTTTATGATTTTTTGAAAAGTCACTCTTAGAATTGTTTGAAGAATTTTTCTGCATCAAAATATTTTTTCTTTTTTTAACGAAGAAAACAATTGGAAAAACTTGACTTACAAAAATTCAAAATTTTCCATGGGTACTTAATGGGTTAAAGAAATTTTTGTATCATTCGAACGGAATTTAAACGAATAAAAGATTAATATAAGAAACCTGCATCAAAACGTTTTAGTAATACATACGCAAATTTAACAAAGTTAGGGTGTATGAAGACATTAGTGGTTCACTGTAAATAATTAAAACAATTCACATGATTTGCATTCAGTTTATTTTTGCATTTATTGTATTAATTTCAGCTTAGTTCGAATCTTGGCGAGAGGCTCTTGGAATGCAAAATTAATTCAGACTTGGAGTTTTATGCTCCTTTAATTAGTTGCTAATTAAAATGTCTAATTTATTGATGGTTTTGTGTGTTGTCGCTTGCTAGAGTGGCATTGAGCTTAGCTTATTTGGTATTTACCAAGTGTAGAGGACATTGGGCTTAAATGTACTAAACAAATGAGGATGACAGCAATCACAGTTCGCCGTGCACATGTTCAGGTGCCGGAGGTTCTGTAGTAATGACCACATGATCGTTGTCGTTGTCATCGTCATCAGAATTATCCCTGTTGCTGCTGCTGTTGTGATTCTCATGATCCTCGACGCGAGCCAGCAGCGCCTTGAGCTCCGCATCATAGTCCTTCCACTCTGGAACAATGCGTTGGGCGGCCGTCAATTTGGCCTCCTTGGTCTGCGGATTGTTGCACAGATCGATGACCTTGGCACTCTTGAATGAGCTATCGCTGCACCACGTCTGGCACCAAAGCCACTCATCTGGCAGCGATTTAATGGCCACCTGATGTATCATATTATTTGGCAAATCCTGATCCAGATTTGATAAACTATTTGGATCCTGACTGAGCGCCTGATACTGTCCACGCAGCCGGTCTCCAGCCGCAATTTTGCGGAAACGCTTCAAGTCCACCACATACAGAGCGGATATGTGATACCGTCTGCCCATGAGATGGCTACGCCAGTAGCCCTGCTTCCAGAAGCGGAAGCCTTCCATTTCCTTGCGTGAGTCACAGAATGGTGTATACGCATAGGGCGCACCGCCCAAGTCCAAGTCATAGAGCTCCTTAATATCTGTGCGCACTATCGCATCCGCATCCACGAATATTATCTTGCGAACGTTGAGCGGAAATAGAACGTCCAGGAAGAGAATCTTATAGCCCCAAATGGTGCGCTGTTTCTCCGTTTGCTGGTGCAGCCAACGCGGCCATTTGTACTGCACGAGCTCGTATTGGAAGTTGTACTCCTTGGCCATGTGCGGCAAAAAGTCCGTAAACTGTGGCGACAAATAGTTCTTGAGGAACCAGAACTTCACCGGCGACTTGGTGTGCTTCAGCAGCGATACCATCATGATGCGCAGTAGACGCTCATACAAATGTCCCGAGGCCACAGAGAATATGTTGATGGTTTCCGCATCCTCATCGGCTCCTGTGCCGCCACTGTTTCCACCAAAGCTGTTCGCAATGCTGTTCCAAATCCCCGACTGCGCTGGCGCTGTGTCATCGGAAAGCAGCTCGGCCTGCTGCATGCCCGGCTTCTTGGATACCCTCAGTTTGGTGACATGCGAGCGCAGTGAGGTAATCAACACCTGGACAGCACCCGTCTGCAGCTGATGCAGTGTATTGGGACCCTCGGCATGGCTGATGGCATAAATGTCTGTGGATTTACCATCGCGGAGACGCAATGTCCAAGCTCCAGGATTTGCCTTCAGCTGGAAGTAGCCCAAATTGGCCATCACAATGGTGTCCACCAGCGTGGGCTGTGCTTTGGTGCCCAACACCAGCTGTAATCCTCTGGGAGGCGCACCACTAGCCGCATCAAAGCAATGTCCCTCCAGCAGTAGGTATTCCAGACCGAATTCACTGTGCACTGGTCCACCAATGTCGCGTAGCTTGATGTTATCCAGATCGTAGACAGCATGCACCGCCTCCACGAGCCAATTCTCGGGTACCTGAAGCTGCTGAGTGAGCAGCGGATTGGCGGGTAGTCCACTGAACTTGGCCAGCGGTCCCTCGGCCCGTGTGCCGCTCGTCTCGAACTGCACCTCCGGCTCAACCACATAGCGATAGAAATTCTTCACGGGCATATCGCTGTGCTGTGCCACGGGCGTCAGGAAAAGCTGCAGCTGGCAGTTGAGAGTCTGCCGGAGCAATATTAAAATCGGTGTTAGCTTCTGTGCCGCTCTCGACGCGGGATCGAGCACAGCTGCGATGTCAAAGTGTGGCAGGTTCTGCTCCTTCGCAGGCAACTGCACCACAGAGTGTGCGGTCTTCAGATCCGTGGGCAGCTTGAATCGCGTCTTGGTTTGTCTGGGCAAGAGACTCGCATAGAGTTTGAGCAGCGTATCGCTGTTAAAGTCCGAGTTCACTTCATTGGACGACTCCTTGAGCACCTCGCGCACTTTGTCGCCGTACTGCAGGTCGCTGTAACGCGCCAGCAGAGCAAAGTCAGCGCTATCGAAGCTTTCGGAGGCGCTGAGTGGTCCGTAGAGCCGTCCATTGCCAATGACCAGACGCTGGGACTTGGCCAGGCCGAGCACACGTTGTGAATAGACGCGCAGCATCTTCAAATGCAACTCCGTGCTGCCCAAGATGTCCTCCAACTGTTTGGGTATATCCTCGATGCGCTGCGTCTTCTGTCGCAGCCACTTCAGCACCTGGTCAGTTGCCTTTGCCGGCTCCATCGTTTGCATTGCCGACCAGGCCAATCGGTTCAGATTGCGCTTATTGCTGGAACTCTCCGTGTTGGGTATGAATGCCAATCGGACGCTTTGGCTGCTCTGCACATAATCCAGGGCGTGTGTCATCAGCTCTTTTCCTTCCGGAGTCTCTAGGTCAGCAAAGACCCAGATCGTTAGGAATTGCAGATTAGCGCTTCCGATGCGCTCATTGCTCTTCTTGCCACCAAAGTATTTCAGATTCGCCATCAACGTGGCTGTCATGTCCCGATTGGAGAGCTTATTGAGTGCTGCAGCATTGCCAAGTTGCTTGGCAGGCACACCATTGATATCCAAGTACTTGGCATCCTCCTGGCTGAGAATGCGCTGGTTAAGACGAGGCATCACATGCGGCTGATTCATCAGGTAATTGATCATCTCATCATTGTCGGTCAGCTCGCCACGATACACAGCCTTTTGGAGCGTCGCCGTTTGGCTCATGATCTCGGTGAAAATGGCCTCCTCAAAATCGCTGTCCGCACTGATAATGTTGCTTGGCATGGGGGCGCCATTGAGCAGCGCTTGAGGATGACGAACGGCGCCAAAGCCCAAGCGTTGCACAAACTCCGCGGCCAGCTGACGACCGTAATCGTAATCGGATTCTTCGGACAGAATTTCCTCGGCCTTGCTGCTGCTCAAGGAGCTAAACTCCTTGGTTAGCTGTTTCAATATGTGCGCCTTGGTAACGGGCGCTGTTTCGCCCACATTGGCATAAATGTCGGTGAGGAAACTGAGAGCAGCTCGAGCATCCTTTTGCTGGCTCACATAGTTGAAGGCACACGCAATGGCCACATAATCCGAGGCAGTGTCATCCTGGCCACCTCTGGCATCGAACACCAGACCCAATCGTATGGGTGCCTGGTGAATCACAAAGGATTCAGCCAACTTAATGACGCTACGGGCTTCCGGCTGCAGTGGATCCACAACGAGCACCAGATTAAACACATTCTTGCGAATGTTGCGCAACATGCCGGGAAATGTGGGACGCAGCAAGTCCATGACCGATGGCGGCCAACGTCTGTACTGAGCATCCTGCTCAATATCGTTGATCCACTGCACTGATGTATCCCTGATATCAATGGCAAACTCACGCTTGCTGGCGCTATTCAAATCCAGGGCAAGCAACGCACTGGCCAAGTTTCCATGCACATTGTTGCCATGTAGACTCTCCAGTACACGCATTTCGGAGCGCAGCGTTTCCACCACCGAGTACAAGTCCATAGTGTCCGCATCGAAGAACAATCCATTGATGAACAATGCACCATCTGGAGGCGCCACATTCAAACTGCGACCCAGTGACTCCGTATTGTGCTTAATCTCAGCCCGCATTTCGTCGCTCACTTTGTGAGCGAGCAAGGTGCGAGCCAGCATTGGGAAATTATGCGCAGTATATTGAAGGATCTGGAGCGCCTCATCGCCCTGAATTTCGGCAACAGCAGCTGCGGCCTGCAGGCCTAAATCTTGGAATTCCCAGGCCTTTAGCTGTGCAATCTCATCATTGCCCTGCAACAGACGCTGACGCAGTTGGTCCAATGCGCTCTTAAGTGTTGGATGCTTGGCCTTAAGTACTTTGAAATCGAAGCCCAGGACATCCGTTTCGTTGGCTAATTCTTCGGCTGCCGCAGCGCCGCCAGTGCCAGCTTCTGGCTTGGGGGCGTCATCCTGACTCTTATACTCAGTCGACTTTAAATGCAGCTCCACGCCGTAGCCGGACAATCGCACGGGCCTATCACTCCGACGCGCCAGCTGATGGCGCAGTATGTAACGAACTTTACCAGCGTTCGCTGAGTTTTCCAGCAGCTTGTGATACGGTCGAAATGCGGCACTGCCCAAATCCCCATAGAGAACAACAGTACGTGTATTGTTCTCACTGCCGGGATAGATATGATCAAAGCTGTAGCCTCCAACATCCGCGTCTAGACTGCTCGCCGCATGGGGCAGCTTGAGTTTTTGCTCCAACTGCGCATAGTTGCAGGCGAGCTCGGTGCCAACCTGCGCGAAGATAGCATCCTCACATGCGCCAGCAGCACGCAGTTCGTCGGCCAGTTGGAAATGCGTTTGTATGCGAGGCGTTAGACTGTGCAGGGAGACGACTAGCTTCAATAGCGGCAGCTGTGGACCGCTCATATGTGAGCGTACCACCTGCAAGGCGGCATTATACTGCTGCGACTCCGTATCTGTAACAGATTCTACATTAATATTTCAAATTCTCAAAAAAGTCTGGTCACTTACCGTAATCATTGAGCGCAGTGTCCAATGCCGCCGCACCATGTACATAATCCCAGAACAGACCGTCCTGTTCATCTGCCAGATACTCTGCAATTTCTAAGTATAAGGGCGTTTGCGTCCATTTGGCATTAATAAGCGTAGTAATTGGATAGCTTTGACTGGACTCTGCGGCCACGACCGGGACAAAAGCAGGCGCTAGCAATGTCACCAGGAAAAAGCACACAAGACATAACATTATAGTTGTGCGTAATAACTATGTTGGTGTCAATTACGTGCTCATGACGCATGCGAAATATTGTTTAAATTATAAACACGCACAATGCACTTTTCTTTTGCACTTTTTCTTTATTTGTTAATTTAATTTAAGGCGAAAAACTGATGTGGCGTTTTACCGGTCTGGCAGCGTTGCCAGTTTGGCTCAAGAATAATCGGTAGAGTTGCTCAGTTCCAATACAATTGTATTAATTTGTGAAGAAGCACTGATTTTAATCAACCAGGATCTATAATTAATTTTTGGATTTCGTTTACATTTTAATAAATTAAAACGATTTAAACTGCCAAAGTTCTTAGATATTTGAACAGAATGGTTCGCGATAAGTTGCTGCAGTGGAACTTGGTGAAAAGAATAATCGATAGAACTAAAACATCGATTTTTGTCATGAACGGAAAACATCGATCCCACTAGCAGCTGTTTTGCTAATAAACAAAAAAACCGCGCGAATATTGTAAATAAAGTGTTTTTATTTATGCACTTCGATGAAATGCACATTGGAAGGGAGCAATGCTCGCAGTAAGTAATATTAAGGGTTTCTATGTAATTTCATATAACTTATGACTTTCTGTCAGTCATTGCCAAGGCCATACAATCGCTGTCCAAAGTGGGCAAGGAATTGTTCATCGAAGCAGATGCCCGGGGATTACAAATGCGCACCATCAATGCAACACAATCGGCTGTGGGCAGCATACGCTTCAGTCGGTCCATGTTTGATACATTCCAGATGCCACCCAGCGGCGATTGCTATTGTAAAATTGCCATGAAGCCTTGTCTTGGCGTTTTTCGAAACATGAAACAGGTAAATGTCTATTGTTTACCTTGAGAAACCTACATAAAGCTGAACTAATTATTCAAGGTGGAGTACTGTGAAATGAGCATCGTTGGCAATCGCACCAAGTTCCAAGTCACTCTGCGCTGCAAGCTGGAGACCATGAAGCAGGCGCTCATTTCAATTGTCGATGAACAGAATATAACATCGGCTGTTCCCACCGATCAAAGCTCCAACAGGTACGTCAAACATTATTAATTACATGCGACATATGTTTGTAATATTATATTTTATAATTTCTTAGTATTCGCGGTGACTACAAGTTGTTCATGGAAATTTCGAATAGCTTCATTGCCTCTGAGGAGGAACTGACTCTAGAGGCCAGATCAGACAGCTTGTCGGCCAAGAACTACATTGAGGGCGCCCGAGTCAATGACAAGTTCATGCGATCCCAGCTGAAGCTGAAGCCTAGCGAATTTGAACACTACCAGGTTGCTCAAGATGCGGTTATTACATTCTGCATCAAGGAATTTCGTGCATTTTTGCTTTTTGCTGAAGCACTGAACGCGGAAATGACACTAGAATTTGATGATGCGGGAAGTCCTTTCTTTCTGAAGATTAAAAAGCATTCGGAGATTGAGTGCTTGCTGATTTTGTCTACGCTGTCACCCGATGATGTTAGCTTCTCGGAGGATTACTGTCAGCGCGAGATCGGCGAAGGTGATCTGACCAATGTAGCTCAAAAGCGTAAGAGCAGCACACCAGGACCAGTTGTTCAGCAAAAGCGCCGTCTAGCTGAGAGCACAACGGTATCGGACGTGGACTCGTCGCTGTTTCAGTTTCGCGATCATCGCCCTGCTCGTCCATCCGAAGCACCTTCCGTTCAACCTGCTCGATTGCTTGCCGAGGGTGATACTGTAGATCTGGTTGAAGAAGAGGCCGACGAGGACGCTTTGCTACTGGCCGTGTCAGATGCAGTGGAAGCCAGTCAGGTAATTGTACCCAACAGTACCGAGGTCTTTTTCTATGAAACGGAGGATACGCCACCTCCTGCGGGAATACCTCCACAAATGGAAGATCGCATGCAGGAGGAAGACGAGAGCATTCCACCGTCGCCGGAACGTGATCGGAGTAACAGGATGCGAACAATATTCTCACGCTGCTTTCAGAACACATTTGTGCCGCGCGAGCCATCGCCCAATAGTCAAGTGTATGCTCCCAATTCGGATACAGAGGATTAGCCTAGTTTGTTCGTTTATTTATAAAACTATAATCATTTGCTATTCCATCACTCCCATGTGCTTTTGTTATTTATTCGAATAACGGGTAAAAAGCTGCTGGTTAATGCAGATGCTGTGCGGGATTGCAACAGTGCAGTATTTCGTTGGGCCTGTTGCAAGGCGATATGTGCCGATTGCAAGGATACCTGTGATTTGATGAGCATTTGATCGGTGGTCAGCAACTGCTTGGAGGCATTCACCACAAAGCTGCGGGTGAACGCAGTAAGAGCCCTCCAAATCCCAATGTTACTCTCAACTGAAGTTAAAGGAATCTTTTAAGACTGTTAATTAATTAAAGGACTAGCAAATAATTACTCAGTTTGCGCTGCAGCAAGTTGTTACGATAAATTGAGGCGGTTACACTGGAATTACTTGGCTGCTCATATATGTCTTCGTCTTCTTCTTCCTCCGTTGCTTCGCCAGAAACTTCAGCAGCAAAAATCTGCAACCACTTGTTGTTTAATTGAACAAAAATTTTTTATGCATCAATTGCCTCATGCTTATCTTGCTCCTCATCCGATTCGGAAGCTTCCCCGCGAACTAAATCCGTCATATTTAGTGCTTTTCTTATTTTATATATTTTTTATTAATTTGTTTGTTTACATGTGTCAAACGACCTACAAGCACGTTCAATCGAATAGTCGATAGATAATGTGGCGGTAGAATATTAATGTCGATAGTCTACCAATAAGAATAGTTGTGCTCAAGGTGGATTTATACATGGTGATGTATTCGCTCTCTCTCGGGGCGAATCTGTCAAAAAAGAGTCTGACGTGAGAGAGACGACAGAGATAGATATATAGAAAAATTGTTTGTTTGCTTTTTTATACTCTCCACTTATTTTCGTTTTGTGCGCTGTGCAATATATAAAATCAAAATAAAATGCAATGGCATGTTTGTCTTGTTGTTCCTGTAATGACCCGTAGGTAACCAATTAATTAATTGTGATTATGGAGATCTGTTAAGCTCCTGTTAGCCGTCAGCATCGACGCAGTTATCCCTGTTGCTCTCGTTGTGGAAGCTGCTCACCGGTGCATGCTCCCACAGTTTCTGCTGCATTTATTTGTCTCTTTTTCATATCTCTGGAAACACAAACCAAACGACTTGAGTTCGAGCGACATATGTGTTTTTCACACACGGGGCATTTTGTAGAGAATTTAATACATCCGCTTACTACGATGTTTGCTTTCGTAATGACGTTTGTGCCCCGAAAAAGAGGGAACGTCAAACGAATACATCACCATGTATAAATCCACCTTGAATTGTGCTTTAATTTTGATTCACACGAACAGCGCCGGATCCCGCGCGCGAAATTTAAATGTGAATTTCTTTTTAGTTCATTTTGCATTAATTAAAATTAACTACAAAATGAATAAATACAAATAAATAAATTAGAAATTTTTTTTTTTCAATTTAGTAACATTTGTCATTATTACTATAAAAGACCAGAACAAATTCTTAAGAGCTCTACATTTTCTGAAAGCCTATGAAGATATCTGGAATTATATAAGACGCAGTTTTAAATTATTAATTTTAATTGAAAACCATTAGTTCTTCAACTATTAATTGTTGAATAAGGAAAATCTTTTGATATAATATGCGAAGCAATATTCATAGAAACAACTTCATAATATATAGAAGATTATGTAGCAAAGAATTGCTCGAATATATTAAATATACAATTTATGCTACACCATTTGTACAATTTTTCATCAAATTAAACAAAATATAGCAGCTTGCACTAAGATTATTCAAAGTATTTTTGCAGTGTGCCCATTTCGTACATGCGCTTAATGTCAGTGCCGCCACCCACAAATTTTCCGTCTATAAAAACGCGAGGCACCTTCGGATATAAAAGCAAAAGGTAATTAAGGACAAATGTGTCAAGTTTTGTGAATGCTGTACGCAAAATTTACCGTGCGAGCGCCTGTCATCTCGCCCAACACCGACTGAATTTCATTGCCATCCTTACGTCCATCTAGCTCCACAATCAATGCATTAACATTCAACTTGCGAAATGGCTGAAAGTTTGTGAGCATGGCATTAGTTTAAGCTTTAAAGAATAATATTCTCGACTCTCGATGCCATCCTACCTCCTTAGCCATTGTGCAGTACGGACAATAACTTTTGCTGAAAATTGCGACCTTATTGTTGGTGATTGCATCGCGCACGAATTGAGCCTCAATGCTGTCCATGTTGACTTGTGGTTTTCTTATAGCACTTTCAATTAACCCCATAAGGGGAAAGGGAAACTTCTTGGAGATCGTGGATAGCGCCTGGCAATCTGATTTCGTTATCGATTTGCTACTACTGTTAAGTAAACTATTGCAGAAGTTGATCGCGAGGTTAGTTTAATGACAATCAATTTTTATAAACAATGCGTGACTGCTGTGGATGCCAGATTGCTCAAACAAAACTTGTTACGTCCATGATGAAATTATAACAAGGTGATATATATTCGCTCAAGATGGATTTATATAAAGGTGATGTATTCGCTCTCTCTCGGCGCGAAGCTCTCAGAGAGAATCTTACGTGAGAGAGAGACGACAGAGACAGATATATAGAAAAATTGTATTGTTTTGTTTTCTATACTATTCACTCATATTCGTTATGTGCGCTGTGAAATATATAAAAACAAAATATCAAAACAACCACATTTGTCTCTTCGTATGTCTCGAGTTTGAGCGACATATTTTACACACACGGGCCATTTTTTCCCAGAATTTGCTTTGCTTTGCTTTGCCTTCGTACTGAGCAAACGTGGCCCCGAAAGAGAGGGCACGTCAACCGAATACATCACCTTGTTAAAATTTCATCATGGTTACGTTCACTTACTATTTACGTGTAGCTAAGAACATTTTTAGCACTTGCCAGCTGATATTAAAAAGAGGTTTTTTGTTCAAGACAATTCAACTTTAATATGTTCTAGTCTATGTTCGCTTACGTTGCCGACGGTTGTGATTGATTAACGCTTCCTTATTTCTTGTTATTTTGAGTGCTTAGTGTAGTTCTGCAGTTGTTTAAGTTTAGTCGAGTGTCGTCCTTTGAATTATTACATGCAGGAATACCCCATATGGTTCTTGCGCAATGGACAGAGCTGCCACTTGGGCTCTTCAGCCAGCTGATATCGCAATTTTAGGATGTGGCAACTTCAAGTCCACTTGAACGGAAAATCAATTCTTTTGTAAATGCGTGCCACTATGGAACACAAAGAAAGACTGCTGCAAAAGAAATATAGTTAAAATCAAACGCAAATAGCCATGCCCAGCAGCCTACTGTTCGCCACCAGCAGCGAGGGCCGCGTGCACACGCTGTCCACGAGCTCGAGTGGATGGCGCGAATTCCCGTATCTCGGTTTGGAGTTCAAAAAAATCAGCGCTGCTCCAAACTATATGTGGGCCATCGGTGGCGATAGGCAGGTGTATGTACATGTTCATGGACTTGATGTGCCGATACGCGTCAAGGAAGAGTCGTATGAGAACGAGCGCTGGCTGCCCATCGAGGGATTCTCGAAAACGATGCTGCCCACCGACCGCTACAAGTATTCAAATGTGGATGGCAGCGTCGAGAGGAGCGTGGACAAGATACGCTTGCCATCGATGGCCTGGCAGTGGGACGGCGATTGGCACTTGGACCTGGAACTTGATGGCCAACAGTTGCCCGAAGATGGCTGGATGTACGCCTTGGACTTTCCAGCGTCGTACTCCGCGAAAAAGTCATGGAACTCGTATGTGAGACGGCGCAAGTGGATACGATTCAGGCGCTATGCCGCTCTCAACAGCTGGTGTGCCGTGGCCCCGTTGCACAAGGATCCCACACAGGAGCCCTTTATTGATGTGGCAATTGGTGGAACACACGTGCCAAATGCGCGTGCCGGAACGCTCTGTGTTTGGGCCATAACTGCACATGGTCGGGCCATGTTTCGCACTGGCGTCACACAGTTCGCGCCTGAAGGTCTCCGTTGGACAGCTATCAATACACCCACTGGAAGTGAGCTCGCCCAAATTAGCGTGGGTCCAACTGGTCTCGTCTGGGCAGTCCTCTACAATGGACGCGTCATCGTGCGCACTGGCATTACGCGCGATAATCTGTCGGGTGAGGCGTGGCTCGATGTGAAGCCGCCAGTGGCCACAAGTTCACAGACGGATACACCGCGTGGTCTGCGTATCTTGCAAATATCTGTGGGTACAGATGCGGTCTGGTGTATTACAAATGATCATCATGCCTGGTTTCGACGTGGCATCAAAGGCGATGCCGCCGGCATAAGTGAGGATGCTGCCATAGGCAGAGGATGGGTGGAAATGGTTGGCAACCTATCGATGATATCTGTCGCTCCCAATGATCAGGTAATGAAATTAACTGCATACTAAGTTATTTATTTATTTTATAGACAACAATTCTTCTCGTTCAACAGGTGTTTGCCGTAGGTGCTGCGGACCGCGCTATATATTATAGATCCGGCGTCAGCGCCGCCGATCCCACCGGCAAAAAATGGCTAAAGATTCAGTGTTCCATGCAAATTAGTCGCTCTTCCAGTTCCTTATCCATAGTTTCGCGCAAAAGTGGAGGTAGCAGCTCAACGCCCGGCTCAAAGCATCAAAGTTTCTCCAATCTCTACTCAAAGGAGAAGGAGAAGGGCGTTGTGGAAACGTGTGCCGTCATCGAGACAGTCGCCACACGCAGCAATGCAACTTTAAACAACGGTCTCAATAGCCGCTTAAAGAGTGAGCGCTGGAAGCTGAACGCGGACTCGCCGCCCACAATTGGCAGCCTCAATTTGAACGAGCGGCAGAAGCATCGAGCCACAGCCCTTCGAGAGCCAACATCGCACGCCTCCAGTGCGCCGGCCGCTGATGTCGCCGAGATTAGCGGCAAGTTTGAGACGCAGCTGAAGAATCCGAGAGCCTGGTCGCCGGTGCGTAGTGTTGGATCTGTGGTGGGCACTGAAGCACACCCAGAAAGTGATTCGGCAGTTTTTGAGTCGGAGTCGGCTCATGGATCCGATGCATTCCTTGGCGAGGACGACGATCACAATGGCTCGCAGTTTTGGACTGAGTGTGCGGTCATGTGGAGCTGCATTGCTACCGGCGCTGTCACTGTGGATGCCAACAACATTCCAAACTGGTTTAATGAGCATCTCACCAATGATGGCAAGGCCGATGCGAATCCAGCTTGGCGAAACGATATACTCGACAAGCTGCAGCAACGGCAGCAGAGATTGGCCAAATTACAGACGGCAACGCACTTCGAGAAGGCCGTTGAGCTAACATCTTGGGTTAAATCGGCGGACGCACGATATCAGCATCCGGCTGGCGACTACGACGACTGCATCATAGAGCTGGAGTGGGTGAGCGGCAACGGCAATGGCAATGGCAATGGCAACAGCAACAGCAACGACAGCACTGACAGTGACTCCGGCACCTTCACCGTTCTCAGCTCCGATGGGGCAGCAACCAAAATCCAGTTCACACTCTCCGACATTACATGTGTGCAGTGCTGCAGCGAGGCGGGAGCACCACGTCTGGCCATACATGCGCTCCATCTGCCCGTCAACTGCAGTCCGGTCAAACTACAGTTTGCCAGCGACGCGGAAATGGAGGATTGGCTATCGCACCTGTCATCGGTGTGCAGCCAAATCAATATGCTGATGGGCAAGCCAGCCAGCAATGCCATTTGGCTAACCAGCGAACTGGGCGATGTCTTCGTCTTCGATGCGGCTAACATGAAAGCCCAACAGCTGGAGAAGACTGACAGCGGTCACAGTCACTACGTGGAACGCATGGATTTATCCACATGTGAGACACCCTATTACAACACGCTCTACAATGGGTAAGTCGAAATCCGAGTGTATAATGTGACTATAGATTATCCGAAGACAGAAAGTAAAGGTGATTTGAGATGACATATTAAATAATACTTGATCTTAAATATTCGTATTGTATGTAACAGACCCTTAAAGTATATAATCGATATAGCCAATATAGTCGATATAGCCAATACCGTCTGTATCCTCTGAGACTAAAAGACCTAACAAATTTGGCAAACTGACTACTAAAAACCCCACTCAGAAATTGTTTGATTTTAATTTTTAGCCACAGTTTTCATGATAGGTTGAATTATTATGTGTATGGTATTTAAAATTTAAGGATTCAATCAATTTATTACCCAAGACTATATACAATTTTTTGCCTAGGATGCCGTGTGGAAGTGAGCTGGAAATTGCGGGCTGCGTCTACGACGATGCAGACCAGATTCGCTTCGACTTGCAGTGTCATTCGAATATCAAGGCACTGCCTCATCGGGTGGAGAAATACCGCGTGATTGCGATGCATTTGAATCCGCGCTTCAATGAGCGGACAACCGTGCTCAATTCCATGACGGACTCGGAATGGCTCGAGGAAATACGCAATGATCGTATGGTATTTGCGCCCGGAGCGAGCTTCACAGTGAAAATAAGGTAAGTTATCAGATATTTTATCAGAACTTTTATAAAATATTAATTGATAAAACATGCACAGGGCTCTTCAGAACCAATATCAGATAATCGTTAATAATGCACCCTACGCCGACTACAAATATCGCACCGATCCGGCGGCCGTCACCTGTCTTTATGTGAGCGGGCGTGTTAAGCTGTTCAGTGTCCAGTATCGTTCGCCCTCGTTGATCGTGTCAATGCAACAGATGCACTGGCGCCAGATGGGCGGTCATGTCAAGCGTGTCTATAACAGCGGCGTCGATGTGGTGTGGGGTATTTCGTGCGATAATACGGCTTGGGCATACAACGGCGGCTGGGGCGGAATGTTTCTGAAGGGACTGGAGGGATCGGGCAAGATCAACACCATGATTGACACGCACACCTACTATGTGTATGAGAACCAGCGCTGGAATCCCATCAGCGGCTTCACTGCCAAGAGCTTACCCACAGATAGGCACATGTGGAGCGATGCAAGTGGGCGACAGAAGCGCAGCAAGGAGCACACAAAGCTATTGTCCACACACTGCGAGTGGATATCAGACTGGGCCATCGATTACAACATACCCGGTGGCGCTGACAAGGAAGGTTGGCAGTATGCTATTGACTTTCCAGCCACCTATCATGCCCACAAAAAGCTAACCGATTGTGTGCGCCGGCGACGCTGGATGAAAAAGTGTCGCCTGAGCAGCAGTGGACCTTGGCAGGAGCTCAGTCACTCCAAGATACTTGATGCAGCACTACAGGTGCTGGACGATGATGTGGACAGTGCACATAATGTCGAGGATATGCCGGTGGCCGCTTGGGCCATTGCCTCAAATGGCGATGTACTAATTAGGCATGGCGTTACAACATTAAATCCTCGTGGCGACACCTGGGAGCATATTGTAAGCGATCAGCCGCTGATTGGCATTAGTGTATCACCTGCAGGGCAAGTGTGGGCGGTGGCCCGGAATGGAATGATCTTCTTTCGCTTTGGCATCAACAAGCTTAATCCCTGCGGCGATGCCTGGCAGCAAGTGGAAGCGCCGCCTGGCGTTACCTTTAAGGCCATCAGCGTTGGTCGCGCTGGTATTTGGGCATTGGACAATCAGCAACGGCTGGCTGTGCGCAAGGAAATAACGCGTACATTCCCAGAAGGATCGCATTGGCAATTTCTTCCAAATGCTGCCAATGTGCCACCTCACACTGAGACGCACTGCGGCTTTCGCTCTGTGTCCGTGGGCAAGGAAGTCTGGGCTATATCCCTCAATGGCGTCATATGCCGACGATGCGGCATTACCAAAGAGAATCCCGCCGGAGCTGGCTGGAATCTAGGTATAGCGGTATGTCATGCGGTCTGTTCACCTTTGATATGTTTACTAAATTTTAAAATCATTACAGGGCCAGTGGCAACAGGTGTCCGTGGAGGGTTATATGTAAACATATTGCATTCCGCTTTCAGTATTTATATGTGTATATACCCTGTACCCAGAATGGGTATAATAAAGTTATGCAAATTTATGGAAAATTGTATGTTGAGTCAAAATATAGTTACTAAAATTCGCCTATACATTCCTTCGCCAACATTTGCATACATATATTATCACTAGTCATTGTATTACACTTAACAACATCCGATTTCAATTGATATTTATTCTGCCGCCTCATTCTTGATTTTATTTAAGTAAATTATTTAATTATATTATGTATCTTTATATAATGATTACGATTTTTAATTTACTTATTGTCTGACATGTATGTTTACTGCTTTTACACAATAAAACTGCTTGTCCTGACTCATTTAGCAGAATAACATCGAAGTAGCACTTAATTTTTATGATCATGCGCTCGATGTCATGCTACAGCTTGGGTTAAATTTAAAAAATGATCAGGGACCAAATCCTTTTTGGCGAATGTGCTCAACACTGTCGACGGCAGTCCACGTTAGTGACGAAAAACATACGTATACAATGTATGTATACTATACAAATATCCGTTGGATAGGTATTTAAAAAAGCTTTATCATTAAACTTCTTTCATTGATTCATTGATTATAGAAATAATTAGTAATAATTTACAATTAGTTAATTAATTAATATAGAATTAATTTAATTTATAACGTTTTTGGTTTGATTGCTACACGGCTGCCACAATTGGCGTTTTTGCGCCAAAACTGGCTCTTTTTTGTCCTGTTGGCACTTATTTTTAGAATTGGCTCATTTTTTCATCAGTTCAGAATTAGGTATTTTGTATAGTTTTAGGTGAAGCACATATTTATTTTTACTTATTAACATATTCATGTGTTATTTTGCTTTATTTAGTCTCGGCATGATTGATTTTATTTGTTTGAGTTATGATTTTATTAGAAATTAAAAAATCATCTGGCAGCCCCAGCTAGGACTAACAAAAAAAAATCATCTGGCAACCCTGACTTAAAAAAGGTGGCAGCCCTGGCCAACAAAAATGTGGCAGCCTCTGGGCCCCACTTTTCGCACTTTCAAAAGTGCGAAGTTTTTTCGCAAAAAAAAATTAACTTTTTCAATTTTGAAGCTAGAATTTTGAAAATTTTACCAGAATTTTTGTTGGATTTTTCTCGAATTTACAATTTTCTTACTTTTGGGATTTTTTACTAACTTCGCCACGCGAAGAGCGAACTGCACCAAACCAATTTTAGATTGAACTTAATTATTTTAAAAAATTTTGTATTTTGTTGTTTTTTTTTAAATTGTTTTTATTTAATTTTAAATTGATTTTTGAAAATTTCAAATTTTCATTTCAAAATTTAGCGCGCAGCAAAGCGCTGGCCATATTTAGATCCACTGTTAACTTAACATAACCGCTTCGTTTGTCATGTGAATGGCATTATATGAGAAGAAGCAGTCATATTTCATGTGAATGCGATTCTGTGTTTTGTGGCGATAATATTTTGTTTATTTGTTTTTTACACTGTCAAAATAACCCAAAATATAATCACAAAGCATACATAAAGCGCTTAAATATTTAAATAAGTTAATTATGTCAGACTACGATAATATTCGAATAAAAAAATTGGTGCTCAAGGGAGAGAAACACAAGTAAGTTATTATAAAAGCGGTGTAAAATAAGAAGTACCAACATTTAGTGAATGCTTGCAGGAAAAGTAAAAAACGTAAGAAGGAAAAGGAACACAAGGATGACGATACATCCAAGCGAAGCAAGTCGGTTACTGATGAGGACGCAATTCAGCATGGAGGCTGGTGGACGGCGACGACGGCAGCGAATATTGTCGGATCGGTGGCGATTGAGTTTAGCGATCGCTGTTACTTGAAAGCGTTGGACAATGGGTATGTCTAGAATGTTATCTGACAAAAGGAAGGTATTAAAATGTGTTTTCCTATTTTATAGATTATTTACTTTGGGCGCACCGCACAATCAAGGCGACGGTCCTGATCCAGAAGAGATATTCACGGCATTTCCAATTAATGACCGCAAGGTCTCATTTAAATCGGGCTACGGAAAATATGTGAAAATAGAAAAGGATGGCATGGTCACAGGAAGATCTGAAGCAGTTGGTAGCATGGAACAGTGGGAGCCAGTCTTCGAAGTAAGTTCTTTTAAAATGTTTTTAAATTTGCATTATTGTATAATCACTATTATGTATTTAGGGCAAACAAATGGCGTTACTGTCGGAGACGGGTCACTTCATGTCCATTGATCCGGAGGATGATGCGTGTGTTGCTCTGCATAAGAAAGTGGGAGATCAAGAGATTTGTCGAGTGCGTACAAATGCAGCCAGAGACGTTGTTGTTGACGACCAACCAAAGGAAGAGAAAGGCGACTTGGGCGAAGTTGAGAAAAACTATGTGTATGTGTCCCTTATATAAATTCAATTGACGTCTTTATATTAATAGTTTATTTCTTTCTTTTCGTTTATTAGCAAAAAGTTTCAAAAGTTTCAGGACAAGAAAATGCGCATTAGCCAGAACACTATCAAGGAGCTGGAAGAGGCCAAGGCACAAGGACTTCTGCATGAAACGCTTTTGGACAGGCGCAGCAAAATGAAGGCAGATCGATATTGCAAATAAATCGTAATTACTAATTAATATGTATATGTTTATTGGTAGATGATTTCTAATATGAATGGCGAGAAATAATTTTAAGGATTCCAAATGTGTTGTAAAAAATTAAAAACACAAATCCAAGAAACCAAAATGCGAAAAATCTTTTAAATCTTTCTTTGTTACTCCTATTTGAAGAGAATTTAATTAGTTTAGTCACCTGTGTTTATTTGGATCCGAAAGCGATGAAAGCAATAAAGAGTTTCCATTCTCAGTGCTCTCTAGCTGTAAATTGAAGCGCTCAAGAGAGCGGCGAAGAGCAGGGAGCATAGCTCAATGGAATGTGCAAGAGCGTGAGAGGGAATAAACCGGTTTGCCATGAGAGCAAATGTCTAAGATCGAGATTGAGCTGAGCATTTAGTTGCAATTTGTTGACGAACGACGACGGAACGGAGCGCAATAAAAGCGAATACATATATTTTGAGTACATTTTGTGTTTATAAACATTATTGATTGCGGTCTGTGAAATGCGCAAGTCACAGGGCATTTCATTGGCCACTGATCGACGACTCGGCTTGGACGCCTCAGAGACCTATTCGACATCGAGTTCCTCGCTGAGCAGCTCGTTCAGCGATGGCAGCGACCTGGTCAACTGGGAAGAGTACGTGGCTGAAGACGGCAGCCTCTTCTATGCGGAGTACCTGCCCAGTGTCAAGCCGAGTGCAACAGATCGACGCGGCGAGCTCTTGCGACGCTCTCTGCGTCTGGGAAAGAAGACAACACGAAGGCAACATCAACAGCAGCAGCAGAATAGAGGCCAACAGGGCAAACACAATGGCAGCCAATACGTGAGCAACAACAGCAACGAATCAGAGAGCAACACAAACAACAACAACAACGGGTTCCGATTCTCAGACATCAAGAATTCACACGCAGACGCTGCAGACAATCAGAAGCAATTGGAGCTGGTTATAACGGCCACAGATCGCTTCCGCTTCGGTCGACGCTCCACCGCCGTGGAGTCGATACTGGGCTTCCGTGTGCTGCCCTTTCCCGATCAGCCCGAGTGCCTCATGGTGGACAGCTTTGTGCATGACATCAGCGCCATGGCGCACAGCATCAAGCGGGGCGATTGGTTCAAGTCCTTGAATGGCATCGAGCTGTATGCCAGCAATGTGGATGAGCTGCTGCAGCAGTTCCTGGAGCCGACCCAGGTCTGTCTGTGCTTTCAAGGCACCAGCACTGCCAATCCCCCCTCTGCCACGGATGAATCTCTGGCCCAAGCAGCGGGCAGCCAAGTGCAGCAAGTGAGCAAGCTGCTCAGCTTTGCCATGTTCGCCGAGCACTTTGAGCAGCTGTTGCCGCCAGCCGTCGTGATCCCGGACGGCGATACTCTGACGCCCTTTGGTATGCTGCTGCTGCCGCCGGAGTGCTATCAGCATGACCAGCACAAGGACTCGCTCTACTACTATCCGGAGTGTCCGTTAACCAACTTCCTGTACAAGGCTCGGGGCAGCTTCCTCACACTCTCCTCGGTGCTCAACGAGCTGCACACGGAGCCGTTGACCTCGCGTCTCCTGGTGGATCAGGTTCCCTACTTCGTCAACTATCGCCAGCTAAATGGATTCCTGGTGATGTTCGCCTATGCGGCGGAACTGTACAGCTCCGCCGAGTGCAGCTTGAGGTCGGACGAGCTCATTGGCTACATTCGATTCTCACTGCCGGGTCTGAATCTGGACAACTTCGCGACTGGCAACGACAGCTCGAACGGACTGCGCCTCTTCCTGCGCCACTTTTGCAGCATTCAACGATCGCGACTCCTGGCCCATCCTCGTGGCGAGGTGCAGTTCGAGCAGTTGCTCAAGCAATCCCGGAGCCTGCCCCTGCCCAAGGAGGCGCAACTGCGCATCTTTGACGCCCTCAGCGAGATGGAGGCCATGGATTATCGCAACTGGAACGACGAGCCGTTGACCACGCACCGGGAGTTCTTCATCTATGGCTGTGCCCTCTACTACGACAACTTCCTCCTGGCCAGCCTGCTGCCCGCCGAGGTGCGTTCCAATGTGGAGCTCTTTTTGCGCTGTCGCGGCATCTTTGACTTCATTGGAGCGGCGCCCAGTGTTCGCGTGCGGGAGATGTACGTGTGGGAGGAGATTGTCCTGGCCAATGCCACTGGTCGCTACTTTCTGACCGTCTGCTCGCGCAGCCACTTGATCCTCACGGTCATCCTGAAGATGTATGTCGATGCCCCCGAGATGGAAGCATATGGCGCAGTGCCTCCTTCACTGTTCTACATCGAGGAGATACAGGAGACATTGGATCATCTTATCCAGTGCGGCATTGAATCGCTGGCCAAGTTTTGGTCTATATCGAACAAAAGGCCGGAGGTCTTGGATCAGCTCAAGATGGAGCAATCCGGCGACGAACTGGAATCCAACGGCAAGCTGGAATCTTTTCTTAAGCCCAAGTCCAACCTGTCTCATTCCGCTTTGGCCAACGATGACGAGGCGCAATTGTGCTCATCCTTGGGCGGATCATCGATACACAGCCTGACTCCAAGTGAGGATGACATGTCCCGCCGCCGTCTCACTCCCGCCGATGACTCCGACAGTGGCTCGGACTGGGAGAATTTTGCTGAGCAGCATCCGCTGCACTACGGGCTCAATCTGAATGCAGAGACCCAAAGCCAGATAACTACATCCCTGTGGAAGGAGATCAACAATGTGGTCCCAGTCAAAATATCCGCCGGCTGGAAGAATTCCGTGCTCCACTACGTATATGTGGACATGGCCAATGGCGTCCTTCTGTGCCCATTTACCGCCAGTCCAGAGAGCTTTCCATACTTGTCCGAGATGCGTAGGGCATGTCATATGATTCACCTGGTCTTGGATCGCTCCAGGCATCATCGCCGACAGCTGACGGAATCCTCTGGCAGCCACGACATAACTATGGTCAAGGAACATGGCATTACCATGGAAGTGGCAAATGTCGCCAAGGATCAGGCGGGCATCCGATTCGTGGTGGTCGGACGACTCTTCCAATCCCCCGCCAAGGAAGTGTTCGTGTGCCACCGTCCCGAGGTGCCTCAAAGCATGGTCGAAATGGCGTTCAGACTGTCCTTCTTCTCCATGGGCTAACAACTGCAATACGAGTACTTATTAATTACCCATTAAATAGGTTATTTAATTTAATAAAGTTTCGTCAATTATTTTCACAATTCTTTTCAAAATTTGTCCGGTATACATATGTATGTCAGAGTTCCTGCGACACCTTTGGACGATCTGAAAATCCGAAAATGTTTCATTAATTTTCTCAACGCAAACGTTGAAAACATTGACACTAAATTTAGAAGATCGAGAAGACACACGCCCCAGTCGCATATTTATAAACATAAATTCATATATACATAAGTGGATATGTATGAAAGTTCCAAGACCCTGTACTTGTACTTGGAAGGTACACAGAGTATATAAGCTAGAAAGCAGTGCGACAGATAAAAGCAGAATTTTCACGGAAAACTCCTCCGCGGCAAAAAACTTAAAAATTGGGAAAACTCACATTTTTTTCGCAAAAACATATTAAAGTTTCATATTTAAATAATGTTACACATGCAAAATGACTTTTTGTGTGTTTTTTTTATAAAATATACTTTCAAATTGAAGATTATTTCAAAAAATAAATGCATAAATTCATAAAGAAATTTTTTTAAAGTAACGTAACAAAAAGGGTTTTGTGATTTTCAAGTTCAAAAATTGCATTTGTATTCCGTGTAATCATTAAGATCAAGTATTTGTATCTTTCTTACCAAATAAAGTCCAACTATATTGCTAATCACAGACATTAAATTCACATTTAAAAAAAATTTGAATTTTTTTTGTGTAACGTTTGCTTATTCAAAGATTTTCCTATAACGTCTTATGACAATGGACAGATGAAGTTTTCTTAACAATGTTTTCCCTGCAAATCATAAAACGCATTACCACAGTAATTTTAATCAATTGCCAGGTACAGGGTCTTCCACGGTCGGGTTCGCCCAGCTGAAGCCTGTGCTGCTAGTTATGCTCACACAATGTCAACGGTTCATTCAGCAATAGTTTTTCCTCAATGCTCTCATTTGGGCCCTTGCCCATTCATCCGTCAGTTGTCAATGTGGCCTCCCAGACATCGGAGCACTCATTGTCGGAAATATCTTGGATCATCCTAAGTAGACATATATTATTGGTATCCGGAGATGCCAAGAGGGTTATTGTGCGGGGCATGTTGTCTTCTGTTAGTCTCGGTTCTCGCTCTCGATGAGCCAGACCAAAATCTGGATAGAAACAACGTTAATTCCCATGGATATGATAACCCGAAAAGTGACGAGTCCGGCGTAAAACTGCCCAGTGAAGTGCAGAGGGCAGTTTGCACCGTAAATGCCGGCGAGGTCAAGGCATCGGCGGAGGCAGTGACCACCAAGACTCTAAAGGGTGTCTGTGGGTCGGGTAAGCCGAGCTCACTCCTTGCAAGAGAAATTCATCTTATCGGCAAAAGTTGTCCATTTAGATGAAATGAATCTGGCCTTTCGAAATCTGGAGGAGAAACTCTACGGGGAGCTGCGGGAAATCAAGGATTTGCTCAGGAAACTGACAGACATGCAGGATGAAGAAGACAGCAACTCCATTCCAATTGTTCCAGCCATCAGCAAACCTGCCACTGTCAAACGGTTCAAGTTTGAACAGATCACGATGAGACCAGGTCAAGGCCAGGTCAACATGAAGAAGCAGCCCCAGCTGAAGCAGCTCGAAAGTGCTCCAGAGCGGGAGGAAGAGGTCGACAAGTTCAACAACACGATGCTGACCGATCAGGACTTTAAGCTATTCACCTATTATTGGAAACTGGAGAACATTACGGAGCACATTGCCAGTGCCTCGACCATGTCCATCAAGAGTCCCGTATTTAGCATAAGAGGCAAGTATAATTAATCGCAATACAAATTTGTTATGATTTGCGAGTATATTCCTCATTTATCCAGGTCGGACAGTTCAGTTGAGATGCACATTTCAGCATTTGCATCGGGAGATGATCAACTTGCAGCTGACACTGGCGTATCCGTCTCACGATCTTGGCAAGGGTAAGGAGAACAACATTATACTGGATATGGGTGGGCAATTCAAGCACTTGAAATGGGCCGAACATGAGACATTTAAGCACAAGATCGCACTATTGGATCAGAGTCAAAGTCATCGACGCACCCAAGATCTCAGCTCGCAGGAACTGACCAAACTGGATATGGGATTTTCTATTCCGAACAGTGCGCTTATAGGTAGCAATTATGTGAGGCACAATTCGCTTCTAATACAAGTTATTTTATATTTGTGAAGGGTTCAATAATCAATTGTTATTAAAATTAAAGAAAGCAACCAAAACCAGTTAACAGGCATTCCTCAACCCAAGAAGAACAGCTTAAATTACAGGCAAGATTCATCCGATTATAGCTTGCTGCGGGCACCCTTGGCCTTAATGTCCAGGAAGGGCATTGCAATGGGATACAATTCCTTGCAGGACTTGAATGCAATAATATCGCTGATCTTCGTATGCCGCTCCATGTTCGTGACCTCGCTGACATCCTCATCCTCAGTGGTTGCGGCATTTGAGTCCTTAAGTGTTGATACAATGTGCACGGATAAAACTCTTCGTTCATCGCCATCTTTTGCTATGAATTTCTGCAAATACAATTGAAACATGAGTAATTGCAACACAATTCTCTAAACATGTTTACCTTGAAGTAATCAACAAAATCGGATTTCGTTATTTTGCGGAGTATTGCGACTTCGGCCTCTTCACGCTCAAAGTGATAAGTTTGCATGGCAATTTCACCATAGAACTGACTGAATTGCTGGAATATGTTCTTCGGTTTCTCCAGCTTCTTAACAATCAAAGCCTCCTTGTGGCGCTCAAACTCATCCTGCGGCATGTCCTCAATTACTTGCTAAAAACAACACAAGATTAACAGATTGATAAACGAATTCTTCTTTAAATATGAGAGACATGCGTACCAAATAGGTCTGCAGGAAATTCTCGATGCGATCTTCGACAAACGAGGGATGCTTTGCCGACTGCACGATAATCCGAATGCCATTGGATCCATTCACTTTGCGCACTCCACTGAAGACAATGTAGCCCAGTTGCTCCTTGGTGCGAAGGCAATCGTAGCAAGGCTCTGACAGGACCTGCGATACCAAATTGACCATAATATTCGTGTGATCCGTTTGTGCGCCACATTGCATATACAGCTGGGTGCAGGAGCTCATGTGGTACTCGTTTTCCTTCTCAAAGATATAACTATCGCCTGGCCAATACACACAGCAAAGTTAATACAGTTCAAAGTTGAGTTATTCACGGTTACATACCAGGCAACAATTTGTACTCCCGCTTCTTAAGCATCTGACGTGCCAAAATTGGCAATTTGGTGGCATTGGTTTCCTCGAGACGCTTGTTGACTCGTCCTGCGATATCGGTGGCCTGTTGCTTGGTCACATTGCCGAAGATGAAGCACTCCGTATGCAGACGCTGGAAAAACTCCTTGGCAAAATTGAGTACGCGATCATACGAAACAACTGCAATGAATAAATTTCCAAATTAAATTGTAAATAGAGTCTATAATAATCCAAATATTCGATTAAAGCCTGATACTTAATTTACATTTACAGGGTATGTGTAAATTGTACCTAACTTTATGCTCAAAAAAGATACGGTATACTTTAAGGTTTTCGCTTTGATTCAAAACTTACATTCATCTGATCTAAAGGAAGGATTAAAGATCTAAAGAACGGTTACCTCTAAACACACGAATGGCATTGTGAATTCTTTCCCCAGTAGCAGAAGTGGGTGTGACAAAAATTAAAAAAAAATATATCTTGAAGCCCTTGGTGTCTCTAGCTCTTCTCCTCGCTCAGTTACAAATGTCAGAGTTTGTTATTTTAGCTCTTACAGTCTCTGAGATACAGTTCATCATCCCTCAATTGTTGTAGCTGATCTAGAATATTTATACTTAATGGGTTCTGTCCGACTTTTATCTCCCTGCCAAATAAATTTCCCTTTTGACAAACTTTATAGATCCTTTCTATCTAATAGTTTGTTGACAACAACTCACGTTCCATGGCATCCAACAGTTCAACATTTGCCCAGGCATTCTCAGTGAGCAGCAGGGCCAGATAATAGATGGAATGTTGATAGGGCTGTTCCGCGTTAAAATTCTTTAATGATCGTATGTATTCCTCCTTGAGTATGTCGAATCGTTTCTCGTCTATGCTAAAGTCAAACAAGTGATCCAACAGTTTCTCGAGCAGAACAACTTGCTTGTCATTAAAGCCGCGTATGGTAAACTACAAACAGGAAAATAAATATTTAATAAGAGGTATTCCTTGAACTACAACATATATTGTGAGCTTACATCGATGCCACATGGTTTGGTGATAACGCTGAGCTTTAGACTAGCCAGCTCCGCATCGTACAAGTATTCGTTGAGCTGATCCTTAAGGAGCATCACCATCATGTGGTTCAAATTGCAATTCAGTGGATCCAAATAGGCAATTGGATTGGACATATCGAAGGTCATGCAGGCTTTTGGTTTGTTAAACTGATTGTCTTGCTTGTGCCACACCCGTAGAATAGGTGTGTCCATAATGATTACGGGATGTTTGGGTGCATCACTGGGAACTTCGGCGATGTCAAAGTTGTTCGGTATAAAACTGTTTGGCAGTGACAATTTCAGGTTCTCATTTGCATCGCAGCTTTCCCAACTCTGCAAATTATTCGAAATTAATGAAATATTAATAATCCTCAAAAATATTTTAATATACCTGCAGTGTATCCGTGGGTATACGCTCCAAGCCATATTTAGTTTTATAGTACGGCTCAACTTGGTTAACCGACTGATCATAGCTCTGACTAACTAGGGAGATTCGGCTTTTTGAGGGCACCAGTTCATCTAAAAGTTTGCAGATTAACTCGGGTCGCCATTCATTACTCAGATACGGAGCAATGAGCACCTCTTCCAGTGGAAATATCTGCATGGACGACACTGTATGGGTGACCAAGTTCTCCGGCTGTTCCTTTTCCTTAAAACGGAAACGCATTTCGTTGAGCTTGACGCATTCGTCAAAGATCCATTTCTTAGGCCCCTCCTGACGCAACATTCGCAAATACTGGAATATTATATTCACAATATCATCCACATGTTCCAAGCCTTCCTGTGTCAGATCCACAACTATTTCAAAGAACCCAAAACCGTTCTGCGTGTTCTGGTGTCCAGCCATGAGACTGTAACAAGATTTCACCATAAGTGAGCTAATCCAAGACTTTTAATCTCCCATTGACTTACTCATTGCACCATCCTAGTCTTCGTAATTCCGACAAAATACTGCCCTTGCCTTCATGTCCGATGAGGTGGGTTAAATAATTGTCAGGCTGCAATTGCAATCGAGATTAGATCAGAAGATACAAGCCGTATTGAAACTTACTCCTGATTTGTAGAACTGCGTCAGATCATCCGTTGTAAAGCTGATTGTAAGAGAGCGTACGTCCTTGATGGGTACTACCTTAACCTTTTGACCATACTGATCATCGGCATATGGATGTCGAGGCCATTCTGGCACCTGCACATCCTTATTTTCTATTTCCGAAAACTTTTCCAACACCATTTCCTCCAGTTTGTCCAACGATTCTTTACAATAAAGGAGACGAGACTTTAAAACAATATTCATTTGAAAGATGACTGCAATCACAACCTTTTCCAATAACCGCAAGGCACATGATGTTAGCCGAGTACCAATGTTTGTGAAACTTGAGCAGCTCCTCGCGCACGTCGATTCCCTTCGACTTGGGAATCTCGGAGAGCGTGGCCTTGTTTCCGCTGCCAAATTTACTGAATGCATGATCCGACTTGGCCAAGTGACGCTGCACTTGCTTAATGCGCCACAGATCGCTCGATAAATTCTTCTCGTGCTCCGAATTAACCTGCAATTATTTAGATTAACGAAGGAATTCGGAAAACGTGATTATGTACCAACCGCATTGATTTCTCGCTCAGTGGCGCTGGATGTAAACAGCGGGGCGATAAAGAACTGCGCGAAACGGTCCAGAGCACCATCCAATTTGTCTGGAGCAACATGGAAATGATACTTTGTCATCAGAGGATACGTTGCAGCATTGCTGCTGCCGCCGCTCTGCGAGAGGTATGTGGTATAGCCATTCTCGTGAGGATACTTCTCCGTTCCCAGAAAGAGCATGTGCTCGCAAAAGTGCGCCAAGCCGGGAAGGTTTTCCGGATCTGACATGTGACTGCAATCAAACAAGATATTCAGATATACATACATACAATAAAAGAACCTATGAAGAAATTAACTGGACATTAATATTTAAGTCTAATTACTATATTCATTTTGAAAATAAAAACTATTTATTTTATCGTAAAAGTTAACTTAACTCTCATTAAGTTAAAAGTAGTTTTCAATTTAAAATTATAAGATATGTGCATAGGTTTTATTTTAAAATTTTGTAATAAAAATTATTATCATGGATTCCCATCAAGGATTAAACCCAATCGGAAATTACAAGTTTTTTACATCACTAATTATCATAATTCAAACTATTTTAATATCATTCTTGGTCCTCCAATTTGAATCTGCATTCCAACATTTTTTTTTGGAAAACTTTATATCTCGACTTATTTTTGACGATTTTTAAATTACGATTTAAAATTCGATTCACCGTTAGGATTTACAACACTAATTTTAGCCGTCTGACCAACAGGAAGAAGAAGAGAACTGTTACGCTACAACGTAATTTACTTGCGGCTATTTCTCCGTTTTTGTGTGGGTGTTTTTAAGTGTTTATAAATGTACATACATATGTACGTGTGTGCAAATACGTGTTTGGTTATCAAAGGGTCGAACCGGGTACCGGGTATTTTTCAGTAGAGCACACATGTTTAATATAGCATTGAATTCTTACCCAACCTGCACAGAAAGTGCAGCAGCAGACACATCAGTAGTTGGATCAGAAATAAGTAATACCTTGAGACCATTTTCCAATTGTAGACCACGATAATCCCGCGTATCTTGTTGAGACTTTTCAATATTGTTTATACTGAAATAGATTGCATTAATATCATCGACATATTTAAGTACTCAGTCACTTGTAATGTACCGCATAATTGGCTTGATTTCGCCTACTTTAGGTTGAACCGATAAAGTCATTTTGGGTTTTGGGGCAGATGATACAAATCGATATCCAGATAAAGTGCTCCTGCAAGACTTGCCGCTACTGTGGACACAACAAATAAGTTTTATTATGTTAATATTATTATTTATTTAAGGCGTACTGTCGATTTAGAACAGCTGCTACGGCAAAAATCGATTTGCGGCTGGAAAAACTTTGACACGTTCGCTTGACAAACATAGAGGACCGTTGTGGCTATTGCTGCAGAAATTGTTAAGCTGAGATTATAGAAGCAAATGAAATATACAATAGAAAACCATAAGATTAAAATATAAACTTAAAATGTTTGTATGCCTAACTTTTTTATTTTTACCAAAATACTTGTGAATGCGTCTTGTTTCGCAACAACACCAACAATTCAAAACATATGTGATTTAGAGTTGCCACCTTGCAAGAAATTTTGAGAATGATACTTGCTAGTTTTGCTGTAGAGATAATAAAATTTTTTAAAATTGAAAGCATGCAGAGAATCGTCGATTTTTCAAATATCCTTCTTCTAAAAATAAAAAAAAAAACAAGTCTGTCAGATATGTATGTGAAATTAACAATAAAATCAACACAGCTTTGATGTGTATTTTTATTTTTATATTTTTTGATTATATCCCACAGTCTGGCAGCATCACACTTCATTAATGTTGAACTTGTTTAGCACTGGTTAGCTGCAGTTATCGGCAAACGCATATCGACGGCGGCGCACGATTGTTGTAACAGTTGTTGTAACTGCATTTTATTATTTAACAATTAAAAGCTATTAGCATGCTTATTTCCCAGTGATGCTAAAAGATTCAATAAAAGTAACATCGGATAGTATATATTCGCAGATCAGAGATATGTAAAGCCTACGAAGTTCGTGTTGTTTTGTGGATTTGTATTGGTCCAAATATAAATTGCAATTTGTTGTAATTTTTGTCTGTTACTGTGTATGTGAGTGTGTGCGTGATAAGTGCAACACGCAAATAAAGAAGCAACTGCAAAGGTACGAAAATTAAGTTCTTATTCTCAATTCGAGTATGTACAATATATGTAAATTATACATACCTAAGGTGTCAATCAAAATTAATGCTAATTAAATAATATGTGAGCTTTATATTTGTACTTCATCAAAGTATTTCTTGATGTGTGTGTATGTATGTACATCCGATTGTGAAAATTGCAAGTGAAAGTCATTGATTTATTTAAATTTACTTCTATTAAGAAAAGTTCCAAAATATATATAACTTTTAATGTTAAATCAGCCGAGTCAAGTTGAAACAATTGATATTGAATAAATATAGTGTTTCTCTTCTATATTATGTATATATGTATGCATGTACTTCAAGGAATACGGTGCTTTCATTTGAAAATTTCGCTGACGCGGTCGGTTCTGAGTCGGTTGAGCCTGAGTCGGAGGCGGAGGCCTGGAGGCGACACCACTTGACAGGGGCATGAGAAAATCAATAAGCCTGGTAATGGGGCATCTTAGGTGCCGTCCGTTCCTTCAAAGGAGCTCATTAATATTATTACCTATTGTTTAATTAAAAACAATTACGTTAGTACATATTTATTTGAGGCAGAGTAACTGTGAATATGTATATATAAATATAATTTAAATATAAATATAAAAATAATATTAATATTATAAAAATATTGATAATATTAACAGTTAATATAGTACGGAATATAAATGATGCACTCTTGGTCAAAGCTACAACAAGTACGGATAATTATGAAAAGGCTCGCGCCATTGTACGTCTCGAGTGCGTCCAAAAATAAACGTCCAAGGAACAAAACGGCACGTTTAACACAAAGAGAGAAAAACAACACACAATGAACCGTTAGCTTTGGATTGTCACTGCCTAAATAATACCCTACAATTTTACAATTTACACATAAAAAAGAAGATATTTTGGTTTTTTATCTTTCTGTAAGATGGAAAAACTTGCAAAAGTCAACTTTTTATGCAGTATAAAAATTTAAATCACTATTAACATTTTATTCAATTTAAATTTTCATTTAAATATTAATTTTTAATTTCAATTTCCTTTGAATTATTCGATTGCTTTTTGTGATAAAGTTAAGCTATAAATGTGCAAAATGTACTTCGTAGTAAAATTACCCAATTTTTCAGATTTCTAAAGGGGATAATAAGTGCGATTTTTGCTCGCATTTTGATTGAAGATATTTTTATTTCAGTTTCAATTGAGTTCAATTAGACTCTAAAAGAGCTTCCCGCAGTATTTTTAACAACGCAATGGGGTTATCTTTATCTTTGTTGTTGCTGTTGTTGTTGTTCTTGTTTTCCTTTCACTTTCATTACCCAGTGTTGACTGCATATACACTGCGCATCAGAATCTTTAACTTACTTACATGCTAACTAAATACATAAACATACAGAACTTTGTACATAAGAAATTCATTGTCAAGAATCCTGAACTGAGTTTGATACGGTTTTTGGCTAATTATATTATACCATTAGTACAGTAAACTATAATGGATGTAATACAAAAAATATATACATCAAGAAAATATATAAAAATGTATGCATAAACGGTGAAAAGCATAATATTTAAAGAAATAAAAATTAAAAATAAATCAAACATTGAAGATATTGAGATAATATAATTTAATCTATCTAATTTTCTGGAATTTTTCAGAGCTCGTTAAGAATACTGAACGTAAAAGTGAATGCCGAAAATGGACAACGAGCAGCCGCATCAGGAGTTGGTCAAGTGTGTCCTAGTCGGAGACACCGCCGTGGGAAAGACGCGTCTGATCTGTGCCAGGGCTTGCAACAAGCACGTGTCCCTGTCGCAGCTGCTGTCCACACACGTACCGACCGTTTGGGCGATCGATCAGTATCGCATTTACAAAGACGCAAGTGACAAATTGTAGCCGGTGTTCCCCCTGTTCCCCGGTTTCACATCGATTTTATTGCGTCTTACAGGTGCTCGAGCGATCGTGGGAAGTTGTGGATGGGGTCAATGTCTCTTTGCGATTGTGGGACACATTCGGTGATCATGACAAGGATCGACGCTTCGCCTACGGCAGGTTAGTCCATGACACGCTTTCTGTATAAACATCAAGCGATTAATTAATTTTATATTTGTTTTATATGCCTAGATCTGATGTTGTGCTGTTATGCTTCTCCATTGCGAGCCCGATCTCGTTACGAAACTGCAAGGTAATGTGGTATCCAGAGATTCGTCGCTTCTGTCCAGATGTCCCTGTTGTGCTCGTTGGTTGCAAAAACGACCTGCGATACATGTACCGCGATGAGAATTATCTGTCCTACTTTGGTGAAAAAGGAACCTTTGTGCGGTATGTTGATAAATATGCTTAAGCTCCCAGTTAAATACCAAATATATAACACTTGATCATCAACTAGCATTAACAGCGGGTCATTGATATATTCCAATTCAGACTTTTAATAAACCTACAATAATCGAAATTATCAAAGGAATCTCCTTCAACTACTCCCAAATAGTTTCTACACATGACTATCCTTAGACCAAAGACTTCTATTATCATTTATCAGGGAATGAGTTTCCTTAATCTAATTATTCCCACTGCAAATTACGACTCACCTAAACATTCCGTTTTAACATATAATAATAAAAAAAACTGAAGTCAATTGTTATTATTCTTAATTTACTCTGCAGAGCCGCTCTAAAGAGCGATTTGGTCATGCCGGATGAGGCACGTGCCGTTGCAAAGGAGCTGGGCGTTAGTTATTACGAGACCAGCGTCTTTACGTATTTCGGGGTTAATGAAGTCTTTGAAAATGCCATCCGATCGGCCTTAATTGCGCGCCGGCAGCAGCGCTTCTGGATGACGAACCTGAAGAAGGTGCAGAAACCGTTGCTGCAGGCACCTTTCCGGCCACCGAAGCCGCCACCACCGGAGGTTACTGTTATGGTCGGTCACTATCGTCAGGACATTTACAACATGTTCCTGTCGCAAGCCTATGCCGATCTCATCCTGGTCGTCGGCGTGACAAAGTTTGCTGTTCACAGATTCATGCTTGCCGCAGCATCCAGCATTTTCCAACGCATCCTGACCACAGAGTTGAGCGACATGGGCGGGCGCAGCAGCAGCGAGTCGAGTATGGTTAGCTCAACGTTTGGCGAAGCCACCATAGCCGACTTCAACGATGACACCGAGTATCTCATACGCTACGAATCACGCACACAACGGTAACACGACAGCTTACCTGAGTTTAGCTATTGAAATTTGTAACTTGTGTATGGTTTATTTTTATGTGACAGCATGTGGGAGCATCTAAAGCGGCGATCCAGCTACCAGGCCTTGCCTTTGGTCGAGTCAAAGCGTTCAAATGATTTGCATAAAGAGCTGCATCATCCCGTGCTGCAGAGTCTGCGCTTGGTGCAGATGGAAAACCAACGCGGAGTCAGCGCTTTCCAAACAATAGTAACCCTAAACAAGCTCATCTCGCCGCAGGCACTCCATCAATGCCTAAGATTCATCTACACAGGCACTATTGATAAAGAGTGCAGTAATCTGCAGGTAATTTTATACTTTTATTCTCACCTTTCATGTGTTAACCAAAGGAATGCTTCTTGCAGGAAATAAGAGAAGCTGCCGATTTCTTAGAACTGCCGCAACTAACCATGTTACTTTCCAAGCCCCAAAGCATCATGGATAGTCCCAGTGATGAACCAAATCCACACATTTGTCTTGTGAGTTGCTACCTAATATAAACAAGTTCCTAATAATAACTAATGCAACTCTTAATTTTTGTAGCGCATAAAAGAAAGCATGGAAAGGCATTGCATCGGAGATGGTTGTTTTAGTGATGTAGCCTTTGAACTGGACGACGGCTTGATGAAGGTGAGAAATGCTTGTGGTCGGGTCAAGTACAAGAAGAAATCTTTGAAGAACTCATTGTTAAGGATATCTATATAATAACACATCCGATTTGCTTAGGCTAATGTTATTTGAACGTTTGCCAAAGTTTATTTGAATATGTGGAGTCTAACATAGGGATTACTTCGATTAAACAATATGCTGACTCATGCCCACTCAATTTCAAATTTTAAATCTAGTTCTAATTAAAAGCTGTTTTTCAATTATGACATAATTGTTTGTTGAATAACTTCAGATGCATTTTTGACCGTAGAATAAGGAAAAGTTCTTTTACATTCGTTTCAATTTGGGCAATCTGTCTTGAAAATCAGTGAGACTTAAAATACAATTTAAAAAAAAAGGATTAATCCTTTTAGAGATTTATCCTCATAAAGAATTAAAAATAAACAATATTTTTGTTATTTTATTTACAAATTTTTCAGATTCTTTTTATTTTGTATTTTAAAAACTAACTTTAAGTTACAAACGATTCTTTTTCCGTTTTAGACTTGTCTTATATTTGTTAATTTTAACGGCTTTTAACAAGTTCACTTCAATTTAAGGCACATCGAGCTGTTTTGGTCGGTCGCTGTGATGTTATGCGCGCCATGCTCTTGGGTGACTTTCGCGAGGCGCACTCGAATGTGGTAAGAAATGTAAAAATATTAAATACGCAATATACATTAATCGTGATTTAATTTGCAGATTGTTTTCCCTGGGGTTACCATCTATACATTCCATAAGCTGCTGTGCTATCTATATACTGATCAGATTCCGCCCATCTCAGCGGTTAAATGCCTCAATTTGCTGGAATTGGCCAACCGATTGTGCCTGCCGCGCCTAATCAATCTAATTGAGTGTCGCGTTATCGAAGATCTCACAATAATTTCGCAAAACGAAACCAATGAAACGGTGGACCATTGTCTAAAGTTGTTAGAGCCAGTCAAGGTATTTGGATTGTCCTAATGTTCAATAGAAAACGTTGTTATGATTAAAATTTTTATTTCAATTGGCAGCTGCACAATGCCCATCAGTTGGCCGAGTGGTGTATGTCGTATTTGTGCGTCAATTATAATGTAATCTGTAAGTTTTCTCTCAAGGGCCTGAAAGCCCTGCATCAGGATAATCAGGAGTATTTGCGAGAGCATCGATGGCCACCAGTTTGGTATCTAAAGGACTATGACTACTATCAGCGTTGCATCAATGAGATAAATAAGGAGCTGAAGCTAAAGAGCTCACGACGGGACTTTCCAAGTGACGACGAAGGTTGTCTATGCTTTACGGGAGGTAAGTGTTATCATCGCTCATCATTCACACATGCATGCTCGTATATACACACCAGTCAAACCAACTTGAATAGACATCGACCAGCCACATGATGACCCAAAGCTCTTTATGTAATTTAGTTCTACTAATTGCTAGATATATTTTTTTAATTATTGCCATTGAGATAAATACGGTCCAGAGAATGGAAAAAGTGTTACCTTACAGCGGTTTGTATTTGATATGTATAAGAGCTGCTGTCCCTTTATGTGTTCCTTGGCAACATGTCATGCAAATCACCGTCCAATCCATCATCACAATATTAACATGCAATATTTGGACAAAGTGTTCTCTTGCTGGCTGCTAGGTAAATCAAAGAGGAACGGCGTCGTCGCCTCCAGCGCTGCTACCAACGGAGACAGCAGCGGCACAACGGCCGAGAATCAAATATTCAATAGCACGGCCAACTCAATGAACCACATCGACCTGGAGGCTGAAATCGATCTGAATCTCTGACACCCAGCCTTAGGGCATGGAAGGTGCGTAATCTGTACATCTAAATACCATTTCTTTAAGACTTGTTTAATCTACCTACACATATTTCAGATCACTGCGATTTATTGTGATTCTGCCCGTGCTGATTTGCTTCATCTGTACAATTTTAAGTATTTTGATACTTTTCCAAATACACACATAACAATCGCCGTGGGCAAACGGTTGGTGGCTTGCTTTGGTCTGCTTTTGACATTCGAGCGCCGCCCAGTGACAAGGAATAAGGAATCATTAATTGCTTCTCTGACATGCTTCAAATATGCCCAATTAAAGTGCAATATAAGCATATGTACATACTTAGTGTGTATATATGAGGCCCGTATGACATTTGTGTTACAGGTTACAGTAGTGCGCACTTTAAATGCAGAAATTATGAACGAACTGTATTGTATGATAAACAAAATCATGTGTATACTTATACTTGTGTATGTATATTTTTAAATTCCAGCTTAGGGAAACATTTGTCTAGCCATAGCTTATAAGCAACAATTTAAAACCTAAGAACGCATTTTGTACAAAATGAAATAGAATAAAGCAATTATGATTATGAACAAAGAAAACTGTAAAATCGACGATATCCGAATTTCAATTGAGAACTTAAAACCATCAAAGAAATTAGTGGTAACATTTTTAATAATCAATTATCTCACAAATATAAATATTTATTTAAATAAGTTTTACACAGACTCAAGTGTTTTAAGGCTAGCTTGAGAGATTGTTCCATCCTCCACCTCCAGATCATCCAACATGGCAAGCAACTGTGCATCATCAATTACAATCTCTGGTTTATTATTATTACAATTTGAGTTTATTCCGTCCGTTGTTGCCTTTTCGCCCATCAACTCTTGCAATTCTATCTCTAGGTCATCCTCATCGGGACTGGCAACATCGGCGACGGTATTTGACATGACATCTTGGACTTCCCTATGCTGATCCAATGTCTCACGCACATCAGCCAGCACCTCATCCACGTTGTCGTATTTGAGACCCGATTCATTGAGAACCTTTTGCAAAGTCTTTGATCCAATTTTGTAGGCATCAAGCACGACTCCATTGTTTTGTGCCTCATCCACATTCGATAGCAGTGTTTCAATGTTGTGTAAAGCTACGCTGCGTCTCTCTGTTATAGAAACAAATTTAAATAATAAATATCTCAATAGTATACATTCAAAATATTATTGATTCGCACCATGATTCTTTTCCAACAACCGTCTTTTTCGTAAGTAAGTCTTGGCCAATTGCCTTTTGTTTTCCTTAACATATTGGCGCGCTTTATCATCATTCATTTTGATCTCCTCCTCAAGATCCTCCAGCTGATTTAGCAAACTAGTTCGCGTCATCTCCAGATTGTGCATAGCACGATCTGCTTCGCTGATAACCAAATTTTCATGCTCGTTAGCTGGAATGTATAGAAAAGCTAAGCACAATGTTTTATGATCATGATTTTCGAAATACTTGCCTGGGATCTTAATGAGGTGTATCCTTCTTCTTTGTCTTTCCACCTTATAATCTATGATTATTAATCTGCGGGCCTGCAGCATTATTAGACACAAGTCTAAACAATTATCGTGAATCTGCATTTCGCATTCCTTGCAAATCAACTTAAAAGCCTCAAAATGCAGCAACTTTCCACTATTTTTCTTCAGCACTTTCTCGTCCATTTCATCACACAAGCTCTATAGACAACAAAATATATGTTAATTTCAGATATTTAACGATATGGAACATATTTCACCTGCATAACATCCACATGGATCCATTCCACAAGAGATCGGGCTCCCACATCCTCGGCAATGATACTATGCTTCAGTTTCAGCCAACTTTGCGATAGAGGGCGCTTCACAAAACTATTGAGAAGCCAGCCACTCCATGTGTTCATTGGATCGTATTCGTATTCACTGCGAAGACGGATCTGTTTTTGTTGCTCCATTTCTGCTATTACCGTATCAAGACAGGCGGGTATTTGTTCTCCCCGCATGAACTGTAATTGCAGTTCTCTCAAACTGAAATTAGCCTTGCCGAAATATTCGCAGTGCTTTTTTATGAGATCCGTCCAGAAAGTCATCTTGGTGTCGTAGTTTGCGGGACTCAGATGACGCGGATGAAAAGCCGCGAGAAGCTCCTTCATTCTAATGTTATCCTTCCAAACTGGCGTGAAATCGAATTCCTTGAATTCTTTGGTTTTCTTCATTTCTTTGATTTTTGATCCCATAGTGAGTCTATTTTACAATGCGCAATTTAAATTCGAACGCGTGGGGCACTTTCGTTTTATAATTTAAGTACAAAATAAAAAGTTATAATTTCTTCATATAGTGTATTTTAATACTTGCTTCCAATTTATTAAAAATATATTTTGTTTTTGTTTATTTTTTTAATTGCTTGTAACATCGATGGAGGGAAACATCGATGATTCTCCAACATCGATTGAGGGACAAACATCGATCATCGAATCGTTCAGAAGAAGCTTGAAACGTGTGGCAGCCTTGGTTCAGAGAAAGCGTGTGGCAACCATTTTACCGACAGAAAAATTAATAAATAATTTTAATAAATTAATTAACATCTTTCTGCAAAATCCAACAATTGTTAAAATATTATTGCGAAACTAGAGAGAGAGAGAGGAATTTGTATGAAAAATAGTTAAATATGAACGCCGATTTATTGCAATTAAATGTGGACACGCTGTTCGAGCAGCAGCACACAATGTAATGATTATGTTAATAAATAAAAATAAATATGTACCTAAAACTATACAAAATAGTTAATTCTGAACTGATGAAAAAATGAGCCAATTCGAAAAAATAAGTGCCATTGCGCCAACAGGAAAAAAAAGAGTGGCAACCGTGGTTGTATTGCTGCACTACAGCTGTTTCGATTTATTGAAAAGAAGAAGAAAACGTGCAAGGCCACTAGATTTAGCTATTTTTCTTAATTGTTTTAAAGTTTCAATTGCAAAGTGCGTAATTCAGCTATAAGAATCATAAAATAATTGGATTATATGTGGTTAAGCCATTAAACCTTTGCAGTTCTAAATATTTCCGCGGCAAAACAGTTTGTAAACAAAACAAAGGAAGCCCGTGTGTTTATTTGTGTTTCTGATAATCTCGCTGCGCCAATAGAAACAAGCATCTTTAATACACGTCGCTGATGTGAGACGAGGCTGTGCTATCGCTCGCCACCGATTCGAATTCGTTCCAGTTTCAAACAATTAATTGGTGAAACTGACTCACCTTGTTGGCTTTTCCTCTTAGGCTTTACAAATACCGCCCCATTGCCGGTGTTTTATTGTGGGTGCATCTAGAATAGCTGTACAATGTGTGATGATATTGTATTTTGCACCAAGTTGGGCAGAGGTAAGTTCCAATGCACCTTTCAAATTAAATAGGTGTTATTTGCAAATTGTATAGATAATCTTGTACGTGTTTGTTGGGAAGCGTATCTAAGCTTCGACCTGTCGTCTTGTTTTGTTTGTCTAGTATTTTTCCTCTTTTTATTGTTACACATCATAAAGCTTGAAAGCTTTGACGTTTCTGATTCCAGCGCCACTTTTTTTTTACTTTTACCATTTCTTTTGTTTTGCCCGTTCAATTTCTAGACATGCTAACTCAAAGTATTTTTGGAGCAACAGTCCAAAATTTCTTTCGCTGATATGAATGTCTGTGTGCTTGTAGACACAGAGCACATGCGTGCAGGGAGAAGAAGTAAATAGCTAGCAACTGCACGAAAAAGAAAAAAAATAAGAGAGCTAGAGTCGAGTATGATCGACTTCTAGAGACCCAGTATCTGTAAATTAATATAAAAATCAGGGATCGTAACAATTATATTAGTTAGAGTAATTAGAGTTATTTCCTGATTTTTATAAAAAAAAAATTGAATATAACATAATTAATTATTATTTTTTTATTATAAAAATTAAAATTAACAGTTTAAAATAAGTTTAAAATTAGAAATTTATTCTGTTCTTGGATAGTCCTTCCAAAAATAACTAGTCATAACTCTTATTTGCGATCCCTGATAAGAAATTCTAGTAAGAAGGCTGCAGTCAGGTGTGATCGCTTGTGGAATGTCCCAGGTCAAGCACGTATTTGCACCTTCATACATGTTTAAAAATATTCTATCACATAAAAACACCAACAGCCACGTCGCAGGCTATGTACATTGTACATACGTCGGGACTAAGATACTTTTCCATCATGGTTGCCAAATTTGACAAATTTGTACAACTGGTAAAAAACATTTGTATATTAGTCCAATTTTTATTAAAATAATGGATCCGTTTTCAATATATTCTCTTTTTCAGTTTTTTTTTTTAAATATTACTTCACATATTTATATCACAGGCCTACAACAAATAAAACCCTCGAATTCTGGGTAGTGAAAGAAGTATAAAGACGCTACTTTAAAGCTGGCTTAATAATTATTATGACTTAATAAACATAAACTTAATATACCTTAAAAGTTCGTAACCTTTCTTTTAAAACAGTAAACTTACCCTTAAATTTGTTACCAAATATTTTCATAAAGTAGCATACTCATTAGGGTGGGTTAATTTGTATGGACCAAAAAAAACGCACCTTGCGGTTATCAAAATCGTAATCTACGGTGAATTCTAAGAAGATTTGCCCAAGAAACCATAGGTCTAAAATCATTTTCGAGCTTCCGATTTTTAACGAGAAACTTTGCGTATTTTTTTGTCATTTTAAACACGCATAGATACCTAAGCGAGTGCATAAAAAATATTTTGTTTCACTTAACATTTTTTCAAGAAAACTAAAAATTTTTAAAAATGTAACAATAATATAAAAAAAATAAATTTTATTTTTAAAATTTTTTTTTAAATTAAGAAAAAAAAGTTTGAAATATAAAATTACAAAAATTGGCATTAATTTGCATTTGACCGTAAATTTACGCCCTTTCTAGTACCACGCCCACTCCAATTTTTTTTCCAAAAATGCTCTGAAGTATTGAAAAAATATATAGTTCAAATTTCAACCCGATATCTAACCTAGTTCAAAAGTTACAGATTTTTGCCACCAACATTGGCAAAACAAACCGAAAATAGGTACAAAATGCATACAAATTTGGTACCATTTTATATGTTTTTTGCATGTATTTTGTACCCATTTTCGGTTTGTTTTGCCAATGTTGGTGGCAAAAATCTGTAACTTTTGAACTAGGTTAGATATCGGGTGGAAACTTGAAGTACATAATCTCAATACATCAAGGTATTTTTTGAAAATAAAATTAAAGTGGGCGTGGCGCTAAAAAGGGCGTAAATTAACGGTCAAATGCAAATTAATGCCATTTTTTTAAATTTTAATTATTTAAAACTTTTTTTTAAATGTATAAAAAATTTTAAAAATAAAATTTTAATTTTTTATTTTATTTTTATATTTTTAAAAATTTATAATTTTCTTAAAAAAAAGTTAAGTGAAACAATATATTTTTTCTGCACTCGCTTAGGTATCTACGCGTGTTTAAAATAACAGAAAAATACGCAAAGTTTCTCGTTAAAAATCGGAAGCTCGAAAATGATTTTAGACCTATGGTTTCTTGGGCAAATCTTCTTAGAATTCACCGTAGATTACGATTTTGATAACCGCATTGGGTCGAAAAAAATTGACCCACCCTAATACTCATACTTCTACTCAAAACTCGAAGCCAACTAAACTCAAGCGAGATGGCTTCTCTCTGCCAGTAACATACATACATTGCCACAAACTTATTAGCCCTTGCAATATTTGGACAGTGGGTCTAACCACCATCGGATTTACGGTACACGGACGCTGTTATTTACCCACTAAAACGATCTTTGCTTTAACTTGGACTATCGCGTAGTTATCTCAAGCGCATGTCAAGGGTATTGTTAGGTTTCGCCCGTAGTAAAGTTCAGTTTTTGGCTGTAGCTTTTGCTTTGTTTGAAATGTGCTTTCGTAATGCTTAAGTTCGGCTTTGCTTGACGCGATGTCTCCTCATTAATATACTTTTCTATGTGTGTATGTAAAAAAGCTAATACTTACACTCGTGCAAGCATACTTACATATTTAAGAGTAGATAGGTTTTTTGTGCAAGCGCGACGGTTGTGACGTCGACGCCAGCTCGGCTGTTGCTGCTTTAGCCAGTGCTGCCAGAATTTCAAGGGGTAAAATAGCTATTTTAATGAGGGTAAATATTTTATTAAGAATGCTAAAAAATATTATTAAAAATGCATAAAATCCCAGAACTTTTCTTCTAAGTTCTCATTCAATACGGCACCTAAACTTAAAGTGTTCACTAATTTCTCTTAATTTGTATTAACAACGAGCTGCACTCGGTAGAAAATTCGAACAACCGCTGCGTTTGACCAACACAGATTTATTATTTTTCCAACCAACAATAGTCTTAGACACATCCGCCATTTGTATATTCTTCTGGCTAAAATTAATTATGCAATCGTATCTTTTCAATGTTTACATTTCATTTAAAGATTTCAATACATCACGAAAGCTATTTATTGCATGTATGTATATTGCATATTAAAAACGTATTAAATAATTTCTTATATTGCCAGATTTCTATATAATTGCCAAACTTGAAATATTCAAGCTTTTGAAATTTAAAAATTTCTAAGTCTAGCTGTATAATAGCTAACATGGCAACACTGGTCTTAGCTGCTGCTACTCGTGTCGTTGGCTTCGGCGTTGCCGCATCGTTTTTAACGAACTTAAACTGACAATGAAATTTCGTTCAAACACGTTTCACGCCTTCGAGCGATCGGTCAAACGGATTGCGCCTCTCAAGTTCGACGCGCGTAATTTTTCAAAACAACGGCGAAATAGTCGTAAAGCTGATCGTTTTAAGATCATTTACCGAGCAAGTAGCAATGTAAATAAATACATATTATACTCGCATATACAAATATTAACATATGTAAGCAGTAAACAATTGCTACGAGAATAACTGATATGGTCAGTGGGAAAAGCTCGATAAATAAATAAATAAATAAAACATACGACACATTTAAAATGAAAGTGCCCGCGCGCGACTCGAAATATTCGTTCAACTTGAAAATATTCAAATTGCATAACGACAAGAAATCATCAACATCAACACACGCCTCGTTGGCTTCCACCGCCAGTCCACCGACTTCTCCAATGATCTCCACCAAAAGAAATTCATGGCGCACTTCGTGGCGTGCTGCCATTGGAGTTGGCCAAAAGACTAAATCCGTCAACAACAATAACAATAATGTTAATGATGACAATAAAAGTGACAATATGAATGCATCCTTGATAACCGACAATTCAAATGAATCATGTAGTCAAATCAATTTAAATCCTGATCGCATTCCTAATATTGATGATATGATGTGTAAGTAGTGCGACATCCAAAGTCGAAAAAACAAAACAAAACTTAATTATAATCAGCATCTGATGGCAAAGCAAAGCTCAAATTGATAAGAATCTGTTTGCAGTCTGTCCAAATAACTATTACTTATTAAGTTAGTTCAAATAGAAGTAAACTCAATGCGGAAATAAATAAACTTTGCATATTAATTACAAACAAATTAGTTGTATTTAGTTAATATTTATCGCGACTTAAACAAGGTGGCAACCTAGAGAGAAAAGAGAAATTAAAGCACAGTAGAAATTTAGACACTACTTCTCTCACTGTTTCTCTTTGATGATTTCAAACAATCGCATATCAGACAAAAGTCAGCGTCTCCCTCTCTTTGCTGATATATGTAGGACTAAGAGATTAGAAGGTGAGCATGTATTGATGTTTTACAAGCGCATTTTTGCATTTTTATGGTATTCCGCTCTCTTAGATAGAATAACGCGGTATTTAAGTTTACTGTGTTTACTGTTAAAGTTAATATACGTATGAATTTTACAACTCATTGATATAGGTACATATTTTCCGATTAGATAATATTATGGGATAGTTTGTGACTTGTTAGTTGCTTAGTGTAACCAATTCGGAGGCCAGCGGTCAAGTTGAAAATTTTTAACTGGCGATAACTAGCGAGTATAGAGGGTTGATAACCACGCATAGATATCGCTCGCTCTCTTACTACATATATGTACTACTGTGGGCAAAAAGTACCGGGAATTTTAAATTTAAAAAATTTTGGGATTCCAATTGGAAAAAATGTTTGTACTTTTAGGTTGGCACTACTATCATTAACATCTGTGCAAAATTATACGTTAAAATATTCATTAGTGATTAAGTTACGATTAGTTTTGTACGACGCCAATTGTGCATTTGGCGATTTTGGTTGAATCTCCTCAATCGACCCGAAGCGATGTCCTCGGAGAGGTCTTTTGAGCTTAGAAAATAGCCAGAAGTCACACAAAGATAAATCAGGCGAAAAAAGTAGCTGCGGGACAATTTTGGTCGAGTTAGAACACATAGAACAGGGGCAGTATGAGAGGGCGCATTATCGTGTTGCAAGAACCATGAGTTGTCAGCCCATAGTTCTGGCCTCTTTTTACGCATAGCTTCGCGCAAACGACGCATATCGCTCAAAAAATATTCCTTGTTGACAGTTTGGTCGGTCGGAAGGAATTCATAATGAACTACAACACGATAATCCAAAAAACTGTCAACATGACCTTGATTTTTGAGAGAATTTGACGCGATTTTTTCGGTCTCGGCCCACCTTTTGCCGATATTCGCTCGATTGATCGGTAGTTTCCATGTCGTAAGCGTAGATCCAAGTCTCATCGCCCGTAATAATGCGTTTTATCTTATCCTGATAGTCAGAAAACATTGTTTCACACACTTCCACGCGGGGCTTTTTTCGATGAAATTGACAGTTTTTTGGCACAAAAATCGCCAAATGCACATTTGGCTTCGTACAAAACTAATCGTAACTTAAACACTAATGAATATTTTAACGTACAATTTTGCACAGATGTTAATGATAGTAGTGCCAACCTAAAAGTACAAACATTTTTTCCAATTGGAATCCCAAAATTTTTTAAATTTAAAATTCCCGGTACTTTTTGCCCACAGTAGTACCTCTCTTACAGTACTCGTATCACACACGCACACGGTGTAGTCTGATTTCCTCATTTTGCTAAGGCTCATCTAATCGTGATAGCGTTTTCACCAACAGTTGTCCGCCAAAGCTACTAACGTGTTGTGCTCGCCTGTTCGAATTAATCAAAATGTTTCTGCTCTTTATTGGCAATCTCTGTTCCCTATAGGCATTTACAGCCGTGAAAAGTGTATACTTGTTCGTCCAAGTTATTAAATTAACGATTTAACTATGACAGAATTGCTGGATTTTACGGCGATCTTTGATCTCATCATCAAAAGCGGTATGATCTTCAAAAGTCCACAAGTCCAATGGAGAAAATCATTAAATTTTCAGTTACAAAACATGAAATTTATATTTTGTGTAAAATGCAAATCTTTTTGCAATTTTTATACAATACTTAATGGAAACAAAAATGGATTAATATCTAAGAATTGAGTTGCATTAAAAATCGTTTAATAAATATTTTTAGAATAGTATTATATATATACAACTATATTAATTTGTTTAGGGTTTGGTACACTTGAAAATTCTCTCTATTCTTTTAGTTTCAAAAAACTTTTTACCTGTGTTTCTACGTCCCTCCAATTTGATTCAATAAATTACTATTAATTTTAAAAATAATGTCAGATTCAATAAAATATTTTGATTTAAAATACAATGTATTTGACACAAAATTTTTTACCATTTCGGTTGCCAATCAAAAATAATTTTGACAAAAAATTGTAAAGTCAGAATGTAAATTAGAATGCGCTCATGTTATAACGCTCCAATATGTGTACCCGTTAATTGTAATTTTACTGTCCTCTTGAAGACATCCCATTGGAATAGGTATTTAATATGTAGGTACCTAAATCAGGAGCTAAACTCGTACTGTTTTTGTTTTATTCCATTTAGATGATCTAAAGTAAAGATGTATGCTTCTTATTTATTATTTCAGCGATGCCATGGTTTGGTATGGACATCGGAGGAACACTGACAAAGTTGGTGTACTTTGAGCCCAAGGACATAACGCCCGATGAGCAGGATCGCGAGGCGGGAATCTTGCGTAACATCCGAAGATATTTGACAAAAAATTCCGCTTATGGCAAAACCGGCCATCGGGACACGCACTTGCAGGTGAGAGTGTGAGAATATCGGCACATTATTCTTTTCAATCACATTATTCTTTTCAACATCAAAATAAGTTGTAAAACGTTTTGATTTGTTTTACAATGCATTACCTGATTATTTTTCATCAATGGCGATCACGTATCATTTGCGTGTCTGCTGACACGTTATCTGTAAGTTATGACATGGGCTGAGAGAGTTCACAGATCACAGGTGAAATTGTTTGTGGGCTGATCTTGTGATGCCCAATGGAATTTTGCATATACGTTGCGTCATCGATCCAAGGGTTACTTTGCATTTCTGTGTTGACATTCTCTTCTTACATATGTATATGTATATTCGTTACACGTGCACATACATATACATATATTCGTCAGAAGATTTTGTAGATTAAACAGATTTTTAAATTGCTTCAATTCATTATGGCTTAAGATACACCACATTCATCTTGATTCATAGAAATCGGGTTGCGCTTATTAAATTTCAGATAACATGCCCAAATATTCTGATTATTGATTTATACAAAAAAAAAACAGATATTATATTGGCTTATCAACTAGAAGATAATATGATTATCGATTAAATATATTTTATTATATATTTTTGAGTCATTCTTTATAGCTCTACTTATTTATTATTTAGATGAGCACTGTGACAGTGCTTTGGAATTTTTTAATAAAAAGTAATTCACATGATAGCCAGATTTGTGTAAACAAGTTCAATGAACTTCAAATGGCATAGAATTTGCATAGTTCGTACTGTTGATATTACTATGTATAAATGGCCAACATACACAGTGTGTCTAGACATTGTCAGATCGTGATATAAAATAGCTAAATCGTCAACACTGTCAGGAACTTAAATCGTATGCACGTCGATGTCGTCGACAAGTTTACATAGAGCATTCATTGACTTTTGACTTCCTGATGCGCGTTGATTTGTTGTTGTGCTTTTTTTGTGTTTAAGTGGTTATTGGCATATAAATATACATTTCGACGCGTCGCTAATTACGCGCACAGTTCGTGGTCAAGAATTTCTCTCGAAACTAAACTTTGACTGAGTAGACAATTTAATGCTCGCGAGCGCTTTTATAATGAAGAAATCTAATCACATTCGGCAACATCATCTTTAAAAAGTCCACAGTTCAGTTTTCCATCATTTGTTGGGTAAACAATTAATAGACAATTGTCGTTTCGGAATATTCATTTTTAATTGATCAGCATTTGTTTTATATTATATGCAAAGGGAGAGATTTTCTTCTAGCATTGGTAACTGAATAATTTGGAATTTCTAGTCTAGAAGTTTTAGAACAGGCCTGACAGACTTTATGTGTCGAACAATCTCAATCACTTGGAGTCTTGGTTAAAACTATGATATTCTTTGTTGCAGATGGACAATGTTGAGATCAGAAAGCGAAGAGGATCTCTGCATTTCATACGCTTCCAGACCACAGACATGGGTAACTTTCTGTCACTGGCCAAGCAGAAGGGAATGGCCGAGCTGGTGACCACTGTCTGTGCCACTGGCGGTGGTGCGTTCAAGTTTGAAAAGGATTTTCGTGATCAAGTGAATATGAAACTGGCAAAGTTCGATGAGCTGGACACTCTGATCAAAGGTATACTCTTTGCCGATATGCACAATTCCACTGAGTGCTATTACTATGAGAATGCGCGGGAAATTGTGTAAGTCAATAACTTGCGACTGCATTTGCTCTTATGCTAATCCAGCAACTCTAATGCTCTTTTGTTTTTGCAGTAAAAGCGAGAAACGCGCCTTCAACTTTTCACAGCCGTTTCCCTTCATATTGGTGAATGTCGGCTCAGGAGTTTCCATATTGGCTGTCTACGGTCCAGACAATTACAAGCGCATTTCGGGCACCAGGTATGCGATCTGTACTTACATCAATTTCAAGTATGTCTCTATCTACATTTTTCATATAGCTTGGGAGGCGGAACATTCCTGGGACTTTGTTGTCTGCTTACCGGCTGCACAACTTTCGAAGAGGCAATACAGTTAGCCACAAAGGGTGACAACCGGAAAGTGGACAAACTGGTCAAGGATATCTACGGAGGTGACTATAATCGGTTCAGTCTGCCCGGTGATTTAGTGGCGTCCAGGTAGCTATTAACATTTAAACCACAGGTGTAACATGCATTTACTCGTCTTCACATTCAAGCTTTGGTCAGATGCACATAAACGAAAAACGCTGCTCGGTATCCAGAGAGGACCTGGCAAATGCCACACTTGTCACCATTACCAATAATATTGGCTCAATCGCACGAATGTGTGCATTGAACGAGAAGATCGACAGGGTGAGACAACACGGACATGAATTCAAATCTAATGTCATTCTAACTAATTGAACATATTTCTGGTTTAGGTCGTTTTTGTGGGCAACTTTCTGCGTGTGAACCCCATTTCGATGAAACTGCTTGCCTACGCTATGGAATTCTGGTCGAATGGCACCATGAAGGGTCTGTTCCTGGAGCACGAAGGTTACTTTGGCGCCTTGGGTTGCCTGCTTCAGTTTAATGGGGAACTTGCCGCAGCCTTGAGCGAGAGTCTTGATCATCCACAACCACCAAACACAAGCACAACGCACACACACTCCGGTGCGGATCCGTCCACAGCACCCTCAGCTCCCTCACCCGCAACGGAAAAGCCAAATGATAACACAGATCCCACAAGCAGATAGTCGTGTTTTCAGTTTTCGAGTTAAACCAGCTTGTGGAACAACGACGACAGATGCATTAGTTGCATTTTCTCGCTAATTAATTAAATACATAATTAACTTCAAATGTTTGCTTAAGAATACACTTGTAGAGGATGCACAAATTGTAAATGTATGAAATTAAAAACATAAAAGGGATAAAGTGCCTGTTAAAACGCAACAAAATTAGGGCTGCAGTTAATGCTATAGATAACTGTGTTGTGCTTATATTTACTATACTTTACTTTCAACCTAACTAGATGCCAAATGCCAGCACATTTTAATTGTTATTATCGGATTCTGGTAGGAAATTAAATTTGTTTTCTGAAACTATTAAGTTAAGTACATGTATAAAAGTATTACTTATACTTGAACGCATCAAAAGGCCGTGCAGATGTTCGTTTATCGTTTCTCTTCTCTCAAAGAATTTAACTTTTAATGGATCGTATTCCATTTCAAATTTATATAGTTCCAGGGAAGCTTTCCCTTTATAGAAACTAAAAATATTGCACATAATACTAAAACTAGAATGCAATACATACACATACTAAATACGCCTACATACGTTTTAAGTTTTAACCTTAACACATTTGTTTTCATTTAACCTTTTTAGGCTTTTTTGTTAAGCATAAGTTTGTGGTCTATTTATATAAGATATTACCTTGTCGACAATTCTTAATATAAGCAGCTCCATGCTATTTGTTTGAACTCAAATAAATACTATATATCAAGAGGATATTTGATCAAATATTTAAGTTTGTGTTCCATTTGCATTAGTTATTATTTTACACATATGTTTACAAACAAACCACAGATTTTATTATGCAAACAAGCAAATTGATCATTACATTTTGTCGATTAATATTGATAATCATGAAAAATGCTGTAATCTCTTTCAACTCCGTAATTTGTCTTGAAATCAAACACCCTCAAGTTGTGATCAGTTGCAACGAACATATATTGACTATCACAGGCGAGGCTATATACAGGTGAACTTCTGTGCTGACGCGTCCGCGCCGGAAAGTACAATTGTATGTACTTGCCGGGAACGCGAATATCGTATAGGTTGACGCGTCCGTGATACTTGGCACCGCACAGGACTGCGTAGAGGCCGTCGTACTCGAGGCAGTAGAACGACGAGTCAAACGGATCCTCCCAAATGGAGACATCGCGATCGGTGCGACGGTCGAAGATGCGGAATGTGGTATCAAAGTTGGCGGTGAATAGAACATGATCATCTTTCATCTTGAGGTCGTATATGGATATTGTATTTGAGTTGAGTACTTGCTCCTCGCCACTGGTTGAAATATAAATATAGATAATATTGTACTCCCTTTTTCAAAGCAAAACATAAACTTTACCTGTCCACATGAATTGCACGCAGTGCTCTTCGTCCGGTATCTGTGTATAGACCGCCAAAAAGCCACTGACCATCGGCACTGAGTTTCATAGACTTGAAAGAATGCTGCAGCTGCATGAATAAATCAAAGTGCGACAGTCCAAACTCCTGTGAACGTTTCCACAGTTTGCAGCATGTGTCCGTGCTGCTCACATACACATTGTCCACGAAGTCCACGCAGAAGAGATACTCCTTGGGGTGATGCATTGTCTGCTCGGTGATGCCATCCGTGTCGCTCACAAAGCACGAGCCATTCACTCGTCCCGCAAAGATTGTGTCTTGTTTCTTTACAAAATCGGATATGTCTGATACGGTGGATGTGCTTATTTCCTCATCGTAGCGACGCTGCAGAGACTCGGGACCAGTTCGCCTATATTTACGCAAATAATTCACATGCGTGATGTACAGGAAGTCCGAGTCCAGACACAGCCGGGACGGGAACATCTGCGAATGGTGGAAGTAATGTCGCTCCAAGTACACACCCTTCAGCCAATTTCTGCCAACTTGTAGTCGCTCAAAGTATGTCAACGGCGTTTGATTCCTAAAATCAGACGCTGAGTAAATAATCCATATAACACGAAAGAAAGAGAATAAAGTCTAAGCTGTTACCTTTTCTCGACACATGGTTTATTCCTGTGTCCGCATAAGAGCAAGTCCTGTGTCATGGCATAGAAGATGTTCTGCTCGATGACAGCGCCCAGATAGTTGCTTGCCTGACACAAAATAACGAGCTCGCGCTCAGAGCAGTATCTAAAAATCCGCAACAGGCAGTCAACGTTCAGGTCCGTGAGCTTCATAACGAAGAATCTCCGTGGGTTTGATCGTTGACCAAGTGTAATTTGCTCGCCTAAGTAATTTTGCAAATTTTGATGCTGAGTTATTAGCTCACATTGTGTTTATATGTGCACATACCTACACGCCTCTACTAAATAACATAAAGTTTAATGAATCTCGCGGCATTTTTACCCAAACAACACGTTGACTGCAAAACTGTGCGAAAGACGATAACAAACAAAACAGCTGTTTTAATATTTTCTCGAAAAGGGTGGCATCCTTGGCACCCAAAACACGGTGGCAACCATTAACCCACAGAAAAAACTCGATCTCCAAATTTCTATTATTTTAAAAAGAGGAGTTTTTTTTTTGGCATTCTGCTTAATTTTTAAGCTAGAATTTTGTCAATTTTTTAGCATTTTTTTTAGAGTTAATATACTAACTTCACTAGGACAACGTGCACCAAACATTCTTTAAAATGAACTTCATTATTTTATCTAATTTACTTTATCAAATAAAATTCACATTTAAATTTCGCGAAACAGCGATAACAAAATTAACATATTCGATGTTCACAACCGACATAACGACTAATTTTGTCCAAGAAGAAGAAGAGAATTTAGCGCAAATTTTAAATGTGAATTGTTTGTAGTTAATTTAGCAAAATTAGGCAACAAATTATAAATTTGATAAAATATTGGAAATCGTTTTTATGAATATTTGGGCGTGTTGAAGTTTGTACATTAGTTGTAAATAAAATGTTAAAAAATCAAAATTCATAAAGGCTTCTTTAAAATAAATCCAAATATGAAAATCGAGCTTTTTCTGTGGCTTAATGGTTACCACGTGGTTGGGAGACGAGGTTTTCACCGTGCTTGGATTTTAATCGTTTTCCGACGGTCTGCAATGGTGTTCTTCAAATTTTAAAGCTCGCAACAGTCGATAAATCTGTACAGTTTCTGATTTATTTTCCCCCGAGCTTTAGCATTTAATGTAATGCAGCTCCTATGTTACTTGTCAACCTATTTCCACTGCTAATCAAATAAATTAAATGCCAGAATGTGAAATTACAAAGAAAAATACTATACAAATAAATAGAGTTATTTAGCACACACACACTCTCTCTCTCTCTAATTAGTCACAGAACTTTGTGAAAATAATTGCGCTAAATACCGAAAATAAAGCACTTTGAGTTATTTAAAAAATTCCCACAGACATCAATGCAAATACTTGCATACAGCTATTTGTATAATTGTATTGGAATATGTTTACATTCAATTGTATTATCATTTTAATTGAAAGAAGTCAATATTCTTATACACACATACAAACATATTTGTATGATAAGATTATCAAGGCCACGTAAACTTTTTTCTAAAACAGTTACATACATACATATATTTAAAAAATCATATAAACTTGTTGATTTTTTCATTAAAATTATTTAGTTTTTTTTTTTAATTTTTAAATAATAACTGAACATAAGATTTAAATTATGATTTTTAATTAAAAATTTAAGTTTTATTATTATGTCCCATTCCTACAATAAAAATAACGCTTATTTGTATCCCCGCAAATCAAAATTTTTTATATAAATCCAGTGCTGCAGTGGAAAATTATTATTTTACAACATACGTTTACAATTTCTGGAATTAACTGGAATAATATTCATACACAATTGACAAAACTCTTTAAATCAATTATCGCTCTTGAACGATAGTTGATTTATCACTTCAATAGAAAAGCTATCATAATTTTTCGAGTTTTGCCATAGTCATTGCTCATTGGAAATTAACTGGCAAGTGTCAAAATGTTCTAGAAGTATTCCACACCCAATGAAAAATGTTCCTGAAAAAATTAGAGAGTCGCAAGTCAAATTGAGTGTGGCGCCAACCTTGTTCTCTTTTTACGAAATTCTCTCAGCAATTTCATAATATACGTATGATGACTAAAGTACACAGTCAGGCTACGTAGAATTTGTCACGTCGACTCGTTGTCGGTTATTGCGTCGTGTTAAAAAAAAATAGTTATTTTATTTAACAGCTAGATAGAACAGATTTTGGGGTGGAAATTTTATGAATGAAAACAAAAATAATGTATTAGAAAACATATAAACAAGTTGGTTATGACTATTATGCGAACCTTTTGTTCTTTGTTATATTGCATTGTATGTATGTATGTATTTAATAAATTTAAATATTCTTAAAACCGGTTGAAGAGTCAATTATGAAATTCATATGGACTTTTCGCACACATTACAAATTTGCAATATTTCTTCTTGTTTTTCCAGATACAAACTGATCAAAAGGGTTTTCTGAAAAACTTCAAATTTCGAGTTGAATTCACTGTTGTGAATTCTGTGACATTTGAATTTAATTTAAATAATTCAACATTTTAACGATTCTACGCTTAAATAAGTTACAAATCTCCTATGTCATAAGTCACATTTACTATTAGCTATTCAAAGTTCAAGGTTTTAAAAAAAGTTGTTCTAAAAAACCAATATTGAACTTTAAACACGGTTACAAGTGAAATCCGGTTTGGGTTTCTAAGGGTTAGACAAGAATAGCATGTCAGAAAGTACAGTGCTCGACTAGAAAGTACCCTAAGTATATACATACATAAATTTAACATTTATAACTGCAAAAATTTAAAAATCATTTCCGTATTTTAGCAATTATAAAAAATGTAACTCCATCCTCAATTGGACTAATTTTTTAGACATTGCATGTAGACAATGTTAATAACGTTCTTTTTTTTCGAAAAAATTTAATTGGAACAGGGTATAAAAAATTTTTTGCGATGTGACATTGAATATGCGATCTCATTCCAGCAATAACTGATAAGCCTTATCAAAAGATTAAATTTTCCCTCGTGTAAGGCATTCAACGAATTTTTGTCCAAGTACGTATAAAAATTATGACTTTTATAGCAATAGGGACGTGCAGGTGCAGTAAATATGAAATTAAATGACATCAGCATGATTTGACCCTAAACATCATCATCACATCATTATTCTGACGTCTTGATAATGATAAAGAAAGTATGTAAACAAGAGAGGATAAATAGTTTAATCAGGTGATATTTCTCTATAGCCTATGATTAAAATACAAAACACATTTTTTTGTTTTTTTTTTTTTAAAGTGAGATCAAAGTTTAATGTTATATTCGTTTCATAATTTTCACTTTTTATGCCATTTTTTTTTTTTTTTTTTATATGCAAAACTTCAAAAAAATATTAAATAATAAATAACAATTTGCATTCGTTGCCATTTTAAACATTGAAAATAATGCTTTCTATCGATTGATAAGATCAACAATTTACAGCAAAGTATTAATTTATGTATTGTACATAAGTTGCATTAGGAAGAATCAGTTGCAATTACGAGTTACGAGGATTCGGACTCTCATCTCTCAGTTATACAAGTTGAGAATTCTACAAGAAGAACGATCAAAATTCGTCCCCCTCTTTTGGAAGGCAGTGAGTTTTTGTTTTTTTATTTTAAGTTTGTGTTTTTGTATACTTGTAAGTGAGCGAGGCTTCAAAGTCTTTTAGTGTGCGAGTGCAAGTGTTGGGTTGAGTTTGGTCACCTCTGGTGGGATGAGAGGGAGGACGTGGAGAGCGCGGCCGCCATAGCCTCGGCTGTCGTCGTAGCAGGCAATTAATCAGTCGAGCATCGAATCTTGACGCGATCCAACGGATCAGATCAAGTTCACGCGCCAGCGAATACGCGAAAGCGAGCTTTAAGTGGCTTCTTATCCGGCTCAGTGTAAAACATTGGTCAGCCCATATCCTCGTCAGCGTCAGCGTCTGCTTCGGTCTCCGCTGATAGAGCGAGAGAGCTGGAGCTGTTGGTTTGGGCCATTTGCAAGGTGGTGTGTGTGTAGTCGAGCGGCTCCACGCCAATATCCTCGTACTCGTGCTCATGCTTATCCCCACTCAAATCACACAAATCGCTCACGTTGCCATCCTCCATGCACTCCAGTTCGTCCTGATCCATCTCAGTGTCCCAGTCGTCGACAATTTGCACATCGACCGGCAGGTACATATGGAACGGTCGCTGTTCCTTCAGCCAGGGCGTTAGGAATATGTGCGAGGCCGTCATGCGTTCCGTGTAGTTCTTGCGCAGCAACGAGAGCATCAACCAGCGAACCGACTTGGACAATGACATGGGTATTTGGACATTGCCATGTCGGATGACGGTGATCAGGTTGCAGTTGGCCTTCTCATAGAACGGATACTGTCCCACGAGCATCGTGTACAGTATGACCCCCAATGACCACATGTCCGCTGGCTTCCCCTGATACGTGGGCTGCGGGCAGAGCAACTCCGGGGCGGTGTACAGTGGACAGCCGATCTTGTCGCTCAGCGTATCATCATCGCCATCAAGTATCATGGAACCCTCCAACGATTCATATTGCAGTTTAGTTCTGTAATCGAATGAAAAATAATAATAAAATGATCATTAGTCACATTTCAGTATATTTTGTATGCAATCACAATACGAGTAAGTTGCAGAGTTTCAAAATTGCATAAGCTTTAAATTGGACGGTGTTGCCATTGGTGGGCGCATTACAACAGACATACACAAATCGATTGGCATTGCGTTGGTGGTGCTGCCAGCGCTGACAGCGTTGCCAGCTCCAGTGAGCCTTGCCTTGTCGTGAGCGTATGTAATTGATACAACAAAACCCCAACTCATACCCCATCTCTGACAAAGCTGGCGACCCCAAACACCCAAGAGCGGTGACACCATGTTGACATTGGCCTACATTTCCATGCAAAAAAGCTTAAATCAAGTAGAGACAGACAGACAGAGAGAGAGAGGAAAACATACTCTCAGCTTTAAGTGACGTTGCATTGCAACAACTCCACCTACGGTTTCAAATCTTCTCGTGGAGAGACAGTAAAAACAACTGCCAAACATCAAAGAAACAAAAAATACAAGAAGATAATGAAGTGAGCGCCAAACCCAACAACAATTTTTGATTGTGCCATGAAACAAACAAATAAAGATACATAAATATATTTGTATGTATACAGCACAAACATACATATATGAACTTAAAAACCTCGAGCTGACCCTGAGCAAAAACGAGCAACGAAAAAACTGAGCGCACCTCTTGCCATCAAACAAAATTACAATACACCACCAGGCAGTCAGTGAGAGAGAAAGAGAGCAACGCGTGGCGTCGCGACGCTCAGCGATCGCTGTTACAACAGGCGACCTTGTTGGCGTTTGGAAGAGGGAAGCGGAGGAGAGCGCATTGCGCAGTCTATTCATTTGAAGAGCGCATGTGATTGGTGATCCCTCTCTCACTCACTCACTCTCTGTACAAATAATGTGCCTGTTGTTGCTATTTGAAATTAACAAAATGTATTTTCCAAAAGATACTCACACACTCAATTAGCTAGAGGAGCGGTGAGGAGAGAGGAGGGCAGGGCAAGGTAGCTAATACGTGCTGCTAATTTAAATGCTATTTAAATATGCGTACCAAATATAATAACACATGAAAATACACAGAAGATCAGAGTCAGGGCCACAGTACAATTTGACCTTACTGTCGAATGTCTGATGTATTCAGTGTATATGTAAATATGAGTGTTTGCTTCAGTTAAATGTATTTGAAAATATATTGGAAGGTAAAAACCTTCTAGATATCGATACATTTTAATCATCATATTTTGATAATTCACCATGACTTATTTTTCACCAACATATGATCATGATATTCAAATAATTAAAAATCTCCATTCCATTTAAATATGCATGCTTAAATACGTAAACAAATATTAATTTATTTAAATTTAAGTGTATAACATATGCAGTTTTGTTTTTATTACTATTAAGTATAATACACTTATTCCCAGATATCATCAATATATAGTGTTGCACAACTGTACTGTAGACACTGTTCAGACTTATATACAGCGTTTAAGAAAAAATATATACATAAAAATAAATGGCAATACGAAAAGCGGAAAACGTCAATGCAATAAATTTGCTAATTGCATTGGCAATGGAAACAAAAAACAACACAAATACAAAAGGGTACAAAAAAATATATATTCAACAAGTATATTGCTTCATTGGTAAGAACTATACACTTGCGAACATACATATATACACATACGAACATACATATGTACATACATATACTAAGAGAAAACAATTTGCAAATGTTTCTCTCGCAATCAACAGGTACGGCAAAGATAGCGAGGGAGAAAAATATGAAGAAAAGGCAAGCTGTTCAGTTTGCCACGAATTAAGATTCAGAATATATGTATGTATGTACATAAACGAGGAACAAATAAAAAATTATATAGTCACATTGTAAGTAAAATAACAAAAATTAATTATTTTGCAAGCACACAGCAGAAAATTGAAGGTGAGCCTAACATTTCGACGTGCACTGTACTCATACCGTCATACACGATTCACGTACGTATACTCACTCATACATAAAATGCTTAAACCGCAAACTGAGAAACGGGTAAATGAGTACAAAGTAGGAACTCCGCTGCGAGCACTTTGTACGCTCCAGATATATGTATGTGTGTATGAATATGTGTCTGTGTATTTACGTACGTCTGTACGCATTTTTTTTGTTGTATTATCAGTGTTTCGTGAGTACAGTATTCACCGAAATATTGAGTACGCAACGTTTTACACAAAAGAACGCAATATTCTATTGACACTCATTCGTAGTATGTATATGTACATACATATGTGATATTTCATCAGGTATAGTAATTTTCGAGCTGACTGTATTCATATTGTCGCTGTTGTTGATCTATTGGTAATTTTATTGCAACACTTCTTAAATGTTCAATGTTACCCACAACTCACCGACACCAACAACAACAACGACAGTGTCGGCCAATAACAAGAGCAACAATTGTGGCACCAATAACAACACCAACAACAAACACAGCACGAAAAAAAAACAAACTGTTGCTCATAACGAGTTTTTATCGAATTGCAAAATAAAGATATGCAACCAGTACAGCGAGCAAATGTGTGCGAGGTGCGAGTGTGTGTGTGTGTGTATGTGTGGCTGTTGTTGGTGGTGGTGGGAATCATGCGGGTGTGGGGAAGGGTCACTACCAATCGATTACGAAAGTCATCTGCACATGTACAAAAATACAAATGAACATACATATGCATGTTTTTATGTACAACGAATACATACATACATAGGCTAGAATAAATGGTAATCGAACTTGTGAACTTCATACGAAATTCTACAGTAGCGTCGCAAGATTATTGCCATTTGTTCATAGAAGGTAACATTAAAGATTATGAAAGATGGAAGGTACATTGTCTGTTTGTTAAGTAAACGATTATTGTACTAAATTCGAGTTTGTTGCAAGGCTAAATATTTACCAAGTTTATCGACAGCTTATAAACGCATTTTTATAACAACTCAAGTTCTCGTATAAACGTTAATCGCCTTAAAATGTACTAAACAATCAGCTGATTCCCATGTACAACTCAGCGATTTGTCATTTATTCTATAACTGATGGCAATAAATACTTTAAAAATAAAGTGCTAAATCTGGTTTAGCTGCCGTATAAACTTGGCAACTCACAACATCCCCACATTTGTAGTAGTGGCGGGGGAAGTGGGTATACTAACCTCGCTTCGTCGATGAAGTAGAAGCGCTTTAGTTTGAGATCACGCAGGATGATCCCATTGCGATGGCACACTTGCACCGTCTGGCAGATCTGATGGAAAATGGCGCGCGCCTCGTCTTCGCATAGTCGCTTCTCATGTCGTATGTAGGTGTGCAGGTTCTCATAGACGCGCTGTTGTTTCTGCTGGACGGGCGCAATGATGATGTAGGTACGGTTCTTGGAGAGGGGCACGAGATCGTGCACACCGCGGATCAGCGAATGGCCGTAGATCGTGCTGCGACAGAGTTGCTCGTCCTGCTGCAGCTGGAAGTAGGCGCGTTGCACCTTGTGCAGAGGCTCGTTGATGATCTTGCAGAGGAACTGCTCTCCGGTGTAGACATCGACGCATTGTAGATTCGATGACGTCAGATCGATGAGATGGCGATAAGAGGCGGGCGTTTTGGCCGCTGCTGCGGCTGAGATGTGACTAGGCTGGGCACTGATCAGATAACGGTTCTTGATCACCTTAACGGGCTGCTCGCCTCCCACTCCGCAACCAGAGATGCTGCTGCTGAAGCTCGACTGCTCGGGAAAGCTCAAAGCTTGCAGCTCACAAACTCCTCCGGGCGTACGCCTGAGCTTTTCCCGTATGGTGCGCAGCATTTGTGCATTAGGGAACTCTTTCGTCGGCGTCGACAGCGCAGAGAGCGGACTGGAGGTAGGCGATGGTGTTGCTGATGCAAACACAGTCAATGCGGGCGTCAGTCGTTGCTCTCTTGCAGCTGCACTCACGTTCGATGCGTTGTTGTTGTCGCTGTTGTTGCTTGTAGCGACAGTCGAGAGAGAGGAGAGCGGAGGCAACGAGTAGTTGACTATTTTGTTACCTTCCACCGCACTGGTATTGCTACTGTTACTGTTATCCATTTTGTTGTTAAATATTATTGATGTTGTAAATGTTATTTATGCACTGCTTGCCAGTTTACAATTATCACAGTTTTTTTCTTTAACTCTCTTACTAACTGGTGTTTGACTTTAGCTCACGATTGACATTTTCATTGTCTTTTTTATAAGTGTGTAGGTTTATAAGCGATGCATGCGCGTGTGTTTGTATTTGTATTTGTATTCGTGTTTATGTACGAGACGCCAGCCAGCAGTTTATTTTAAATTTTTAATGCTGACTTCAATTTCACTTGGTTGACGCAATGCAGCAGATTTCTTGCGAAATATTTTTAATAAACGAATATTATTCCGCGTTAGTTGTTGCTTTTGTCGATTTTAAAACAAATCGAACGATTAAATTCACTCACTCGCTCACACGAAACGAACGCGCCCGTCTGTCTGCTTTGCTCTCCGAAATGTTAATGGTTCCATTTTCAATGTTCGCTTCGTTTATGTATGCTTCGCAAGGTATCGAAAACTAGGTTACTTATTCGTATGAGAGAAAACAGATTGAACGTAGCTGACGTCAGAGAATTGAATACTGTACATGCGTGCTAGGCATAATGAAGAAAAACAAATGTTTGGTATCTACAATTAAAACTCTGAGGTGTCATAAATTGCGACAAAGTAATTTTAATTATATTATATTTTCGCATATGTATACAAATTAAACTTCCATACATAGACAAATATAGTAGAGTACAATTCCATGGATATTAAAAAAATTTTCTATGTATATTGCAGCCATTGTGACGTCACACACTGTTGCTATTAAGTCACCAACACATTCATCGTATTCGCTCAAAAAGCGACCTCTTGAGAAATCATCCATGGAACGAGTGAAAATGAAACAGTGCTGTTTTCAGCGTTTCAGGGCTTCGTTTGCAATACCTGCGTTGGTATGTGTGAGAAAGTGAGGGCTTGTGCGACGTTATTTTCGAAAACAATTGCGTGGAACGTTGAAATATACTCGCCTCAGCATACACGTTGCGAGTCTCCGTTTACGTTTATAATTAAATGTGTACGGAAATTCCTGTTTAAGAATGAAACGTTTATTTTGAATGCCATATGCCAGCGTCTTTTTGCTTTTTCAATGTTTCGAAGCAACAACCCCTAGATATGGTAGTGTACACTCGCTGCAAAAGTATGTGTGCATATGTATGAAGCTGAATTCTAGCGCTAAATACCAAAAAAAATGCTTTCTGTATCAGCCAACGATCGACACACTTAAAATGTTTGTAGTGTATACAACTCTGATTTCCGTGCCATGTTCCACTTTCTACTTCAAAGGTATTTTTGCATGATGTATTTTTGCAGCGAAATCTCGAAAATAAATCTATCGATATCGACTGTACATGTAATAACTTATTTTTTTTTAAATTTCGATGTCAGCATGAGCTCGGTTAGTATGTGAAAAATATGAACATTTTTACACATGTAGCTTACATGCGTAAATATTCAGTTGAGCATACTGTACACACACACACACATGCGCACATAAAGTATGCCTGAAATAATTATTCGATATGCGCAGCGCAGTTTATGATTTCGTTGAGCAGCTGCGTCGCAGAAATAAAGATCATTGGCCTACCCAGGGAATTATGCCAGAGCAGAGCAGAGCAGATCAGAGACATGCACATGTACAGCGTACAAAATGTGCGTGAGTATGCGTATGCAGGTAACGACAACAACAACTACAGGTAGATTTCCATTTCCCGAACTCTGCGTCTGCATCATCCCCTAAATTGTGAGGGATGGCTGTACATTGTAGGATGTTGCAGCTGTTGCAAGGTGATTTCCAAGTACATGCGTGTGTGTGTGTGTGTGTCTGCATGCATCCATCTGTCGTTAAGAGTGCGGGGTGTGTTCGAAAAGTACTGTCGACTTGGCTATTACTTTTAACATTTTAAGAAACTGATAACAAAAAAAAGAGAAATATGTTATTGTATTGAATTTCAATTATTTTTGGAAAAGTCAAGGTACATGTATTTATATTTTCATGTGCATGTTTATATTTGCTTTTATCATTTACTTCTGAATCGAACCTCGCATGCTTATTGTCTGTGTTTGCTTTGAATTCATCGCATTGGCATTGGTACTTCTTCTTCTTCATAACGTTACGTTTTCGAGCAGCCGGCATCCATCCTATCACCTTGTGCTTCTTGAACACACGAATATCGCAGAGCGAAACTTGTCAATGGCATTGGTACAGGCGCGTAGTCGTGGATTTTGTTTTTTTGAGGGCCATCTCACCGAAGAGAAACACAGCCGGAAGAGCTCTGTGAAAAAATAGCTCAAAATGAAAATCAGATTTCATATTAAGATGAACTTATTTTGTTTAATAGTAAGTCAGTCAACAACAATATTTAGTCATCGTACTAAAGCAACTGGTTACATATGTACATGCACACAAGCATACATAAATAAATACATACATACATGCATGAAGAGGAGCAAACACGCGTACACATAAAAGCTTCGAACGTTACTTTTTGAATTTATATTCAAAATACAAATACGTTATGCCAGTATCAACGGAAATTTGCGCTTGTGAAATCAAAAGCGCTGTTTTGTCTCTCCATTCAAACAAAAGTCATGCGTTCGGAACTCGTTTTGACTTTGAGCGAATTCTAGCAAAAGATTTTGTTGTTGCCAAGCTCGTAAGCTCTCGCACGATTACTTTTTACTCTCAATCTCAGGCCTTGTCTCGAGCAGTGTGCAAACACACACACATACACACGAGTATATTCACGTGCTTGTGCGCTTTTGTGTAAATGTGCTCTACACATTGTATGCGTCATCACTTCTGCGTCATGAAATGAGAACTTGTTTATGTTGATGACGCTATCTCCCCGTCTCCCCATCTCCCCACGGCCAACCCAACTGTGTCTCGGTTTCATGCAGCTTTATTTCGATAGACAATCAGAGTGGCGACATTCCAAATGCACAAATTTGCCAGTCACATGTTACACTCTCGCACGAAATGCAAAAGTATTAAACGCATGCAATAAGTCACGATGGTTTTTTATGTACATATGTATGTATGCGTGTATGTACCGTTACTACACAGATTACAAAGCTATGTGAAAGTCTAGACTCTATGCATTATTATGGAAGAGTACATGCTCTTTGCGTATTCATCTTGAAGCTTAATCTTATTTATCTTGATAAGAGTATTTTCAGCTTCTCTTTAGTCACACTGAGGTGACACATTGACTTGAATATTGTTATTTTAAAACCCAATAAAAGCGAGGAAGTTGTGACCTGCTAATGTGGAAAAGTTCCAGAAATACGAAAACGACAAAGCAGAAATTGTTTGTATTGTTTCAATAAATATTTATAATTGTATACATACATATATTTTGTATATTAAACAATATTAATAATCATCTCTTTAATATATATTTTGTAAATTAATTTAATAAATTAACTTAAGAGATGTTATATAGAATGTTTTATAGGTAGACACTTTGACAGTTTTTTTAGTGTTGGTAACAGGAATTACAGGAGGTACATTATTAACAATTGTTTCAGGCAGGGCTATCCGTCATAATATAAAGTACATTTATAGGTATGTATACATATTGACTTTGTTATATGGGCTGATTAAACAGACATCAATATATTTAAGTACATTAGGTAAATTATTTTAGTTTGTGTTTTTCTGACATTGTCTGTTAACGAGCAATTTGATTTCAACGATCGATCTACTTGTATGTATTTAATAAAATAAACAAACCAAGAATGTTGCCTCACAGACCATTGTGCTTTGTCCAAGTGCTGAAATAATTTAATGCGGTTTAATGTGGTTTAATGTGGACTATCTGCATTGTCATGGTCATGGTCATCGTCCTCCTCCTCCTCGACAATTGGCTTCTTATCCTTGTCCAATTTGCTGCGACCCATGAAGCGTTCCAGGACAGTGTGCTTTGACGTGGACCTGGAACCCTTGAAGGATCCCCAGTTCAGTTTGCCTGCTTCGGATGAGGTCATCAGTATGGAGTAGGAGGAGCAGATCTCGCCCTCCTTGCTGTGCCGTATGCCATACAGGAAGTAGACAACCATGCCAATTGAGACCCACACAAAGAATCGCACCCAGGTCAAGGCGTCCAGGTGCACCATCAGCATAATGTTGGAGAAGATGCCCAGCGCTGGAACATAGGGCACCAGTGGCACCTTGAAGTTCAAGCCCCGTGTGTTCTGGTTGTGCATGGCCATGATGGCGACACATGTGCTGGCCGCGAAGATGATGAAGCCGTAGACCAGGAGAGCCCACCAGGTGCCGGTGTACAGCTCCGTCCAGGACACCTTCAGCTCCAGGCAGATGGCAAAGCTCAGCACAATGAAGAGCAGCACCGAGACGGACACCACAGATCCAGGAGCGAACCGACCGAGCAACGGCTCCAGCCAGCGGAATTGGGGCTTGAGGCGGCCAGCCAGAGCTCCCTCGATTAGATCACTGGTGGGGGATGCAGTGTCGATGCTTGACTGAGATTCGGCATCCTCGTCATTCTCGTCATCGGGCGTGTCGGGTGCATAGACGGGATTGGGACTGCCGACGTGGATTAGAGGTCGATAGCGTAGGATAATCACGCTGGCGGACACAATGGTATAGGCCAGCAGGGTGCCAATGGACATGAACTCCACCAGCTTGGCCAGATCGAAGACCAGCGCCAGACACGCGCTCAGCAGTCCGGATATAATCAGATTCAGCAGGGGCACTTGGGTGCTGGCGTTGATGCGACCGAAGCAGCTGAAGAGCAGGCCGTCGGAGGCCATGGCGTACATGCAGCGGGGCAGGGCGTAGAGGGAGCCCAGCAGGGTGGTCGTCATGCCGCAGAGTGCTCCGATCGAGATGATGTACTTGGCCCACGGCAGCTGCAGTTGGCCAAAGGCCTCCGGCAGCGAGGCAGCGGGATTTATATCGCTAATGGGAATCATTAGTGTGAGGGCGGCGCTCACGAGAATATATCCAATGGTCACAACGAACAAGGATAGCACTGTGGCAATGGGTATGGAGACCGAGGGATTCTTGGCCTCCTCGCCCGACGTGGCTATCGAGTCGAAGCCAACGAAGGCATAAAAACAGGTTGCCGCCCCGGCAATCACTCCGCCAAATCCATAGGGCAGAAAGCCACCCTCGGCCTCGGACCAGTTATCGAGATCGGCGTACCAGAATCCCACGCTGATGACCACCAACATGACGCCAATGTTAACCAGGGTGAGCACACTGTTGAAGACCGCCGTCGCCTTCACGCCGATCCCCAAGGCGGCCGCATAGACAATGCAGACGAGAAAGGCCAGCACATCCGGATACTGGGCCAGACCGGGCTCATGGATGCCTCCCATCAGCGACAGGGTTGTGTTGGCGATCCAGCCACCTAGCATTGAGTCCACGTAGCCACTCCAGGCACGGGCCACCGAAGCGGCGCCCAACATGTGCTCCAGCAGAATATTCCAGCCGATAACAAATGCCCAAAACTCACCGATCGATATGTAGGTGTAGACATAGGCGGATCCAGCCTTGGGCACCCGTGTGCCGAACTCGGCGTAGCACAGGGCCGCCAGCAGCGAGACGAATCCGGCGAGGACAAACGATAAGATGATGCCAGGTCCGGCCATTTCTTTGGCCACAGTACCCGTCAGCACATAAATGCCAGCTCCCACCATATGGCCAATTCCTGGAGGGAAACACAAATCGTATATAGCTTACAATGGTTCGATATATGCAAAAGATGTCCATCTCATTCTCATACCCAAGAGAGCAATGTCAAAGGTGGTCAGACATCGCTTGAGAGGCGTCTCCATCACATCCGCGGGCACGGGCTTGGTCCGATTCATTCTCATGCATATCCCGGACATGATGTGCCCCAAGATGGCACGTCGTGAGCTGGGCATCTTATTGTTTATTCCTCAAACGAATCTTTCAATTGCCACTAAAATCCCTGGTCAACCTGGTCAATATGCCACATAATCGTTAGCTCCTGTCTAATATCCAGGAATATCCTGTGTATGCCCAATTAATGGTTATTGTTCTGATATATTTAATTGCCAACTTTGTGAATATTTTTATCTGTGTTTGCACAATTTATTTCTAAATTTTCCGGTTCTCTGCAACGTTACACTTGTTGTACACTGTTCATGAACAGCTGTGACAGTATTGATTTTTCCTTTGGGACCCCCTTACCATTCAATGCTACATACATACGCCTACGCAATTTCGAGCTTTGCCAACACTGTTTGTCTGAAAGCACTCTGAAAAGCTTTCTTCATTACACATCCCAAGCTTAATTTCCATATGACTTGGCAGTTAGTTTATTGTCTATCCAGTTTTAAATAATTATTTTAATATTTTTAAGAATTAAATCAATAAACGGTCAATTTATACCTGAAATATCTGAGCTTTCACTCTCGTTTATTGTTTTCTAAAATACAAAATAATTAAATTGTATACCATTTTAATTGTTTTTTTATTTTAATAAAAACAATTGCCATGGTATGTTTGTTTTTATTTACTTTTATTTATTATTTATTTTCAATGACAAATAACTTTTTTTTTTTTTTTTTTTT